>SJYX01018056.1:210134-238441 GCA_006410675.1 Oreotragus oreotragus
GACTGCAAGGAGATCCAACCAGTCCATTCTGAAGGAGATCAACCCTGGGATTTCTTTGGAAGGAATGATGCTCAAGCTGAAACTCCAGTACTTTGGCCCCCTCATGTGAAGAGTTGACTCACTGGAAAAGACTCTCATGCTGGGATGGATTGGGGTCAGGAGGAAAAGAGGACGACCGAGGATGAGATGGCTGAATGCATCACGGACTCGATGGATGTGAGTCTGAGTGAACTCCGGGAGATGGTGATGGACAGGGAGGCCTGGCATGCTGCGATTCATGGGGTCATAGAGTCGGACACGACTGAGCGACTGAATTGAACTGAACTGTTGTTCAGTCACTCAGTTGTGTCCAACTCTTTGCAACCCATTGACTGCAGCACGCCAGGCTTCCCTGTCCTTCACCATCTCCCGGAGCTTGCTCAAACTCATGTCCATCGATTTGGTGATGCCATCCAATCACCTCATCCTCTGTTGTCCCCTTCTCCTCCTGCCTTCAATCTTTCCCAGCACCAGGGAGGGTCTTTTCCAATAAATCAGCTCATCACATCAGGTAGCCAAAGTATTGGAGCTTCAGCTTTAGCATCAGTCTTTCCAATGAACATTCAGGATTGATTTCCTTTTGGATTGACTGGTTTGATCTCTTTGTGAATCAAGGGACTCTCGAGAGTCTTCTCCAACACCACAGCTCAAAAGCATGAATTCTTCAGCATTCCGCTATTGTCTCATTGTAAAGCTATAACTAAATCTTTATAAATAGTTGTATTATGTGTATGGAGAAGTTAGTAACTTAGTGAATATAAAGCTATGTCAGAAGTCAAATTGTCCCATACACTCTAGTTACAAGTACTTCCAAGTTTGCTCTTGTTTTATGCCAAGACTTAAAAAATAAAACTGGACAATTTTTGATTTCCTGTTTTTGATGCCTTTACCAACTGAATTGAAACAAACAAATGGTAAATGATTCAAACAAAGATTTACTGAGCATGTGTTACACATGCAAACTGTGCTTGACTTGGTGGAGAGGAGAGGAGAGAAGAGAATGAGAAGAAAAATGATTCTACATGGAAATCACTGTTTGGGGTGCTTTGTCTACATTATACAACCTTCCCATCATCCTGTATAGTAGTTATTATTATGCCTAATTTCCAGGAAAGAAAACTAAGTTTCTTAAACACAAACTTTTACAAGGTTACTCATATGGGAAATGGCAGAGCAATGGCACAAATTTATATCTCATAATTCAGCAGCCTGGGTTCTTTATATTATGGCACCTGACTTCCAAAGAGAAACTAGATTACTATGAAGCTATAAATAAGCAAAAGTATCAGTTAGTTTGGGAACAATTTTTTAAAACAGTTTTATTGAGGTAATATTGACACACAATAAAGTACATATTTAAAGAGTACAATTTGACAGATTTTAACAAATACAAACCTATGAAGCCATCATCATAATTAATAAGTGAACACGCCAAAATCATCATCCCCAAAGTTTTCCCAAGATTATTTGGGATTTTTCTCTCCTGTCCCTCTCTTCATGCTCAAGTAAATATTGATCTAATTTTTCTCATTATAGATTAGTTTACATTTTCTAAAACTGCATATAAATAGAATAGATCAAAGCAATCAATCCTAAAGGAAATCAGTCCTGAATCTTCATTGGAAGGACTGATGCTGAAGCTGAAATTCCAATACTTTGGCAGCTTATGCAAAGAACTGACTCACTGGAAAAGACTCTGATGCTGGGAAAGATTGAAGGCAGGAGAAGGGAACAACTGAGGATGAGATGGTTGGATGGCATCACCAACTCAATGGACATGAGTTTGATCAAGCTCTGGAAATTGGTGATGAACAGGGAAGCCTGGCATGCTGCAGTCCATGAAATCACAAACAGTCAGACATGACGCAGGGACTGAACTGAACTGATCTGATATGGTACGTAGTTTTTGTTTGGCTTCTTCCATGCAGCATAATTATTTTGAGATTTATCCATGTTGTTACATGTATCACATTTTTTCCATTTTATTGCCAAGTAATATTTCATAGTATGGATATACTATAAATTGTTCATTCATATGTTGTTTCTAGTTTTTAGCTGCTACATATAAAACTGCTCTGAAAATTTGTGTAAATTTTAAATGAATGTATATTTTCTTTTTTTCCCTTGTGTAAATACCTGAGTGGAATAGGTGAATCATGTGGAAGGTACATTTATTTTGAAGATATTATCAAGCTGTTTTTCAATGTAATGATACCATATCACATTTCTAGCAGTAGTATATGAGAGTTTGAGTTGTTCCACATCCTGTTAACACTTGATATTGTCAGTCTTTTTCATTTTTTTCTTTTTTTATTTTTTATATAAATTTATTTATTTTAATTGGAGGTTAATTACTTTACAATATTGTATTGGTTTTGCCATACATCAACAAGAATCTGCCACAGGTATACACATGTTCCCCATCCTGAAACCCTCTCCCTCCTCCCTCCCCATACCATCCTTCTGGGTCATCCCAGTACACCAGCCCCAAGCATTCAGTATCATGTATCGAACCTAGACTGGCGATTCATTTCATATATGATACTATACATGTTTCAATGCCATTCTCCCAAATCATCCCACCCTCTCCCTCTCCCACTGAGTCCAAAAGACTGTTCTATGCATTTGTGTCTCTTTTGCTGTCTCACATACAGAGTTATCGTTACCATCTTTCTAAATTCCGTATATATGCGTTAGTATACTGTATTGGTGTTTTTCTTTCTGGCTTACTTCACTCTGTATATTTTAAGCATCTTAATGGGAGTGTAGTGGTCTGTCACTAAGGTTTTCATTTGAATTCCCCGATGACTAATCATGTTGAACAACTTTTAATGTGCTTATTTGCCATCTGTACATTTTCTTTGATAAAATATCTGTAGAAACTCTTGTTCTCTTTCAAAATTTGAGTGATTTCCTCTTATTGAGTTGTTATATATTCTAGATTTGTTGTTCAGTCATTAAGTTGTGCCTGACTCTGCAACCCCATGGACTATAGCATGCCAGGTTCTTCTGTTCTCCACTATCTCCTGGAGTTTGCTCAAACTCATGTCTATTGAGTCAGCAATGCTCTCTAACCATCTCATTCTCTGTTGCCTTCTTATCCTTTTCCTTCAGTCTTTCCCAGCATTAGCATCTTTTCCAATGAGTTGGCTTTTCACATAAGGTGGCTAGTGTGGAGCTTAAGCTTCAACAACTGTTCTTCCAGTGAATATTCAGCTTTGATTTCCTTTATTTGGAGTGACTGATTTGATCTCTTTGCAGTCCAAGGGATCTCAAGAGTCTTCTCCAGCACAATTCAAAAGCATTAATTTTTCAGTGCTCAGACTTTTTTATGGTCCAACTCTCACATCTATACATGACTACTGGAAAAACCAAACGTTTGACTATATGGACTTCTGTCAGCAAAGTGTTGTTTCTGTTTTTTAATACACTGTCTAGATTTGTCATAACCTTCCTTCCAAGAAGCAAGCTTCTAACAAAATCTATTATTAAATACATATTTTTCTGTGTTTTTAACTGGAATGTGCCTTTGCCTTTTTATTTTCATAACACTGTCTTCTGAAGAGCAAAAGTTTTTAACTTGGAGGAAGTAATTTTTTTTTTTTTTTTACTTTAACGTTCTTTATTTTAATACTTTTTTCTGGCATTTTAGAATTCTTTGCCAAACTGACAGTCACTAAGATTTCTTTCTTGTTTTTATTTTGATGTTACATAATTTTAGCTATTACATTTAAGAACAAAATTCATTCCAAGTTAATTTTTCTATGTGGAATTGGGTTAAAACTGAGGCTTAAAGCTCAACATTCAGAAAACTAGGATCATGGCATCTGGTCCCATCACTTCATGGGAAATAGATGGGGAAACAGTGGAAACAGTGTCAGACTTTGTTTTGGGGGGCTCCAAAATCACTGCAGATGGTGATTGCTGCTATGAAATTAAAAGACGCTTACACCTTGGAAGGAAAGTTATGACCAAACTAGATAGCGTATTCAAAAGCAGAGACATTACCAACAGAGGTCCATCTAGTCAAGGCTATGGTTTTTCCAGTGGTCATGTATGGATGTGAGAGTTGGACTGTAAAGAAAGCTGAGCGCTGAAGAATTGATGCTTTTGAGCTGTGGTGTTTGAGAAGACTCTTGAGAGTCCCTTGGACTGCAAGGAGATCCAACCAGTCCATTCTAAAGGAGATCAGTCCTGGGTGTTCATTGGAAGGATTGATGTTGAAGCTGAAACTCCAATACTTGGGCCACCTCATGCGAAGAATTGACTTATTGGAAGAGACCCTGATGCTGGGAGGGATTGGGGACAGGAGGAAAAGGGGATGACCGAGGATGAGATGGCTGAATGGCATCATGAACTCGATGGACATGAGTCTGAGTAAGCTCCAGGAGTTGGTGATGGACAGGGAGGCCTGGCGTGCTGCGATTCACGGGGTCGCAAAGAGTTGGACACGACTGAGTGATTGAACTGAATTGAACTGAACTGAGGCTGTTTTTTGTTCTGCTTTTATTTGTTTGTTTGTCTACATATACAGTTGTAAAATCATTCCAGCACTATTTATTGAAAAGATTACCCCTTCCCCATTTAATTTATTTGGCATCTCTTTCAAATATAAGTTAACCATATACATGTATATCTGCCTTCAAAGAGAAACACTAAGCTTCTTTTTTAACCCATCAACATACCCTTTATTTTAAAACTACTCAAGGTGATTCCATAGCAGAATAAAAACAAGTCCAAGTAAACACAGTGACATGAAATAAATGGTAGTAAATACAATGGTAGTAAAGAAAGAACTAGAACAAAATTTAGAGAGGCTGTTTGTAATATGATTCTCTCTCAGATGACAAAGACTGAAAAAAATCTTTCCTACTTTTTGATTGATAAAATTTCTTACAGTATAATCCTAACAAACTACATACCTGCAGGAAATATTTTTGTCTGCAAATATTTTTGTTTCAATATACATCCAGCAGAGTCTGGATGTTGTTAGGATCAAGGTTGTTTCTTGCAGGCTAATCTGTGTTTGGTTTGTTGTGAATGAGTATGCCATCATCCTTTTTATAGCTCCATATCAGGTTTATGTATAATTCAATCAATACCTTGGGGCACAGTACTTGATGATTACAATAAAAAAGATCTATTTTGTTGTTCTTTGTGAAGGTACTTTCATTATCACATGTCACTCAGTTACAAGAGTTTATAGGACTATTTACACCCAGTGGACACTTTAAACATACGATTTTATGACAACTAAACACCAAGATAAATGAAAACATTTTAGAAAATATTAGGATCCTTTCCTTAGTATTTGGTTGATATGAATTGTGACCATAAAAAGAGTTTTCCTTTGTACAGTCCTGCTTGTTACAAGGCACAGGAGAAATGGAGCTGAGATGAAGTGTTTCAAACAGCTAATGGGCTAGCTTACTCACCCATTAACAGCAAGGTATCCAAAACTAAAAATAAGAGATGAAAACTAAGCAAACGATTTTTTAAGCAGTGTCCAAATACTTTAGGTAAATTAAACAAATATTTATTGGACATTCTCAGATGGTAACACATCTGCCTACAATGTGGGAGATCCGAGTTCAGTCCCTGGGTTGGGAAGATCTCCTGGAGGAGGAAATGGCAACACACTCCAGTATTCTCACCTGGAAAATCCCATGAACAGAGGAGCCCAGTAGGGCTCCATGGGGTCGCAAGGAGTCGGACATGACTGAGCGACTTCACTTTCACTTTCTTTCTCCATAATACTAGAAATTCAGCTGGTCAGTTGGTATCCCTCTTGTCTCAAATAGTAACCACATGACCTATAGTTCCCCATCAGTATCATTCCTTTGAGTCATAAGATGATTTGGTTTAACATCATGTACATTCCTACATTACTACAAGAGAAATTTGAATGTTAACTTCATATTAGGTAGTACTTTTTAATCAATATTAAATTTCTTGATTTTGAGAATTGAACTATGGCTATGTTTTTTAGAATGTCTACATTCTTAGGAAATATGTGCTAAAAGAATGATGTCATGACCTCTGCAAGTTACTTTCAAATGGCTCAGCAAGATGATAATAATTATTATAGTAATTATAATACTGCAGATGTTTTATGTGACAGAGAAAGCAACTGTGGCAAAACGTTAACAGGGGATTGAATTTAGGTGAAGGATACATGGGAATACAATATAGTGTTCTTAAAACTTTTCTGTAGAAATGAAAGCATTTTTAATAAAACTTTGAGTGGAATTAAAGATCTATCTTATCTAAGAAGAACTCAGAGAATGGTACCTAAAGGAGCACTTGGTCTCTCAATGCTCCTTAGCAATTTCTTTCTTTATGCCTAGTTGTTGCTGTATTGCATTTCCTCCAGTGGTTGTAAACTTCAAGCACACTTCTTTAATTCTATCTACAGAGTCCCTCATTTTATGTATTCTAGTCACTCTCAACACATGACTTAGTGGCGTTTTATCACCTCTATGTTAACCTGTTAGCAATATCTATTCTAACTTGCTGTCCCAGAAGTATCTCCACCCTCCACCCCCTCCAAAGGCAAACACATATTTTCCATCCTGCAAGATTGTCAGTAATGCTCACCCTTCTTCCTCCTTAGACTCTTGCTCATTACCCTCTCCTCTTGACCTTTCCCTGAATCCCAGCATACTTGAGTATATATGACCTTTCACAATTCTTAAAGGTAACAGTAAGCTGCTCCCCACCAAGAACTTGGCGGTGGGGGGGGGGGAGAGGGGGGAGAAGAAAATGAGCTAAACTGTGATCACATGTGGATCACTTGTTACAGACTAAAGTGGAAATCTACAAAGTTACCTTAAAGAGAAAGAATGGCTCTAAGGTCATCCATAAAAACTTGGTTAAAATTAGATTAGTAATATTCATATATGCATAGAAAAAATATGGTATTTACTTAAAAACTAGTTTAGAACATCAGCAGAGGACAAAAATACAGTGTTAGAAAAGAGGTAAGTGGTTACCATGGGCTGGGGTGGAGGGGGTTTGTGGGAATTGACTGCAAAGAGCACAGAGAATATTTTAGGCTGATGGAAATGTTCTAGAGCTTGATCATTTTGGTGGTACATGACTACATACACTTGTTAAAGCTCATTGAATTGTACTTTTTAAATTGGTTGATTTTTACTGTAGATGAAGTATAACTAAAGATAACTTTAAAATAGAGTTATCACTATAACAGTGTTTATAAGTAGTAACAAAATCAGAATGACATATATTACAATTGATTACTTAAACACGGGTGGGCACAGCACCCTATCTGTGGTGCTGAGTAACAAGAATATGTGATCCTTCCTGCTACATTTAGGGTCAATATGCCCTTCCCAATCTGTGCTAGTTGCTTTGAAACTGCTTTCCTTTGGGAGCTTCTAGCTCTGCGCAGAAGCCTTAGTGCGTTGCATCATAATAAAATAAAAATCTTTTGCTTTATTTGAATATATTGAGAATGTCCCTCTTATTCAAACTGTACTCCTGGAATTGCAGCTTTTCAGAGAGCTAAAAGGACACATACAAATCTTTTATTTGTCATCAGATATTATCTCACCTACACTGGGCTTACAAATATCAGTGACAGTGGAAAATGCCTGTCCTTCACATTTCTTCTTCTATTTTTCAGGTAGGAGAGGGGAAGAAGACCCCCCTCCAAGAAAAATCGTCTAATTGCATCCAAAATATATTTTTCTCGTTTGTTAGGCAAATAACAAACCCAGGAAATTCTAAATTCTAGAAGCTCATCTGCCAGCAACTGGTTCCCCAGAGACCAAAAGAATGCTTTCATTTAGCTGAAGGTTGCTATAGGCAGCCACATGCCTGCTTGGGAAAATACATCATTTTTTGAAAATGTGACTATGACTGCTAAAAGGAGGCAAAGACCTAGTTATATGTCGCATTTCAGAGCCTTCAGCCCCAGCTGCAGTGACCAAATAGGACAGTGATGACCCTGGGGATTCAGGAATTCAGTTTCTATGTGACATTCTCACAATCCCTAAGTCAAATTCAGGAAGAACTGCTACTATCACCAGCTCAGAAATGCCATCAAAGGCAGAGAGCCAGTCTTGACTCCAGAGGAGGAATTGCCAGTCTCTCACTCAGCTTTCACAGGCTGGACCCTTCAGAGAACTATGTGTGAGTTCAGTTTAGTTCAGTTCAGTTGCTCAGTTGTGTCTGACACTCTGCAACCCCATGAATCACAGCACGCCAGGCCTCCCTGTCCATCACCAACTCCCGGAGTCTACAGAAACCCATGTCGTTGAGTCGGTGATGCCATCCAGACATCTCATCCTCTGTCGTCCCCTTCTCCTCCTTCCCCCAATCCTTCCCAGCATTAGGGTCTTTTCCAGTGAGTCAACTCTTCACATGAGGTGGCCAAAGTATTGGAGTTTCAGCTTCAACATCAGTCCTTTCAATGAACACCCAGGACTGATCTCCTTTAGGATGGACTGGTTGGATCTCCTTGCAGTCCAAGGGACTCTCAAGAGTCTTCTCCAACACCACAGTTCAACAGCAACTATGAGTGAGCACAGCCACAAAAGTTGGTTCCAAACAAACAGCTGCAGGAAAAGCAAGTGTCTTCTTGCCTCAGCATCCAGCTAAACTGCCCAGCCTTGCCTATCTGTTCCTCAGCTTAGTACAATTCCTGACTCCTTAGCCCTGACACCCATCTGTCACTCCCCATTTCTGAACGCTCCCTCCCACCCCCCTCCACATCTTTGCAACATTAAGGCTGAGCAGGCGCAAGCCCAACATGATTCAATTCCAGCTTTGTTAATCATAAATATGTTCATAGACTCTTTCTCTTGCCCAGGTTTTACACATAGTACTTTAATATATATTTCTTTCATAAACACAAAATAAAAATTTTCCACAAGAATTACTAGATACAGGATAATGATGAGAAAGGAAACACTCAGCCATTCTGAGATGCAAATACTGGGTGGGCAGTGGGTCTACACATGAACTAAACTGTATCACGAGGCTTTTTGCACTTGCTTCTCAGTGTGTGGACTTTCCAGGTGGCTCAGATGATAAAGAATCCACCTGCAATGCATGAGACCCAGGTTCAATCCCAGGGTCAGGAAGATTCCCTGGAGTAGGAAATGGCAACCCACTCCAGTATTCTTGCCTAGAGAATCCCATAGACAGAGGAGCCTGGCAAGCTGGAGTCCATGAGGTTGCAAAGAGTTGGACAAGACTGAAAGATTAACACTTCCACTTTCACTTTTCTCAGCATGTACAATTCAACTTTGTGCCTTAAACCACGTTCAAGTGGCCAGGAAGTTTCAGAATCCTTCACAAACACAGAAGGGTATGACTGTTATATCTTGGATCATGGTATATCTTTCCATTTATTTGTTTTGCCTTCAATTTCTTTCATTAATATCTTTCAGTTTTCAGAGTACAGGTCTTTCACCTTCTTGGTTAAGTTTATTTCTAGGTACACTGACCCTTGAACAATGCTTTTGATAAAGGCACCAACTTCCCAATTCAATCAAAAGTCTGTGCATAAATTTATAGATGGCCTTCTGTATCTGCAGTTTTACAGTCACAGATTCAACCAGTCATGGATTATGTAGCACTGTAGTATGTATGTATTGAAAAAAATTATGTATAAGTTGACCTATGAAGTTCAAACCTGTGCTGTTCAAGGGTCAAGTGTATTTTGTAATATGATTATAAATGGGATTGTTTTCTTGCTTTCTCTTTCTGATACTCATTAGCATATAAAATACAGCAGATTTCTGTATTTTAATCTTGTATTCTGCAACTTTACTGAATTCATTTGTTCTAATAGTTTAGGGTTTTCTATGTATAGCATTATGTCATCTGAAAATAGTGACGATTTTGCTTCTTCCCTTCCAATTTGTATGCCTTTGTTTTTCTAGCCATAGCTAGTACATTGAATAACAGTGGTGAGACTGTACATCCTTATCTTGTTTCTGATCTTAGAAGAAAAGGTTTCATCTTTGCTCTGTTGGATATAATATTAGTGGTGGGTTGTCATAAACTGTGTGAAGGTATGTTTCTTATATACCCCCTTTGTTGAGAGTTTTCATCATGAATGGGTGTTGAATTTCATTAAATATTTTTGCTGCATCTGTTGAAATGATAATATGGTTTTAATTTTTTCTTTTGTTAGTGTAATATATCACATTGATTGATTTGAGAATATTGAATTATACATGCATCCCTGAAATAAACCCCACTCAATCATTATGCATGATATTTTTAGTGTATTGTTGAATTTAGTTTGCTAATATTTTATTGAGGATTCATACATCTATATTCATCAATGACATTGGCTTGTGTTTTTCTTCTTCTTTTTTTTTTTTTTTGTAGTGTTTTTGTCTGATCTTGATATTGGGTTAATTTTGGCATCATAGAATAAGTTTGGAAGTGTTCTCTCCTCTTCAATTTCTTGGAACAGTTTGAAAAGTATAGGTCTTAGCTCTTTGTTAAAGGTTTGGTAGAATTCCCTTGGGAAGCTATACGATCTTGGATTTTGCAAGCAGCTTTTTTCTAAATTACTGATTCAATTTCATTACCGTAATCAGTCTGTTCAGATTTTCCATTTTCTCCTGATTCAGTCTTGAAAGATTATATGTTTCTAAGAAAGCAAAGAGGAACTAAAGGGCCCCTTGATAAAGGTGAAAAAGGAGAGTGAAAAAGCTGGCTTGAAACTCAACACACATGTACACCTATGGCTGATTCATGTCCATATATGCCAAACTACCACAATATTTTAATTAACCTCAAATTAAATTAATTAATTAATTTTTTAAAATCCAACATTCAGAAAACTAAGATCATGGCATATGGTCTCATCACTTCATGGCAAGTAAATGGAGAAACAATAGAAAGAGCGACAGACTTTATTTTCTTGTGCTCCAAAATCACTGCAGACGGTGACTGTAGCAGAGAATGAGATGGTTGGATGGCACCACCGACTCAATGAACATGAATTTGAGCAAACTCTGGGAGATGGTGAAGAACAGGGAAACCTGGTGTGCTGCATTCCATGGGGTCACAAAGAGTTGAACACGACTGAGTGACTGAACAACAAGAAGAACTTATCCATTTTTTCTAGGTTGTCCAAATTGTTGGCATGTAATCATTTGTAATATTCTCTTATTATTGTATATCTGTGATTTTAGTTATAACTTCTTTTTTGTTTCCAGTTTCATTTATTTGGGCATTCTTTCTTTTTTTATTGATGAGTCTGGCTAAAGGGTTTATCAGTTTTGTTTATCTTTTCAAAAAGCAGCTCTTAGTTTCATTATCCTCTCTGTCTCTGTCTCTCATTCTCTTTCTCTCTCTTTGGTCTCTATCTATCTCATTTATTTACACTCTAATCTTTATTATTTTCTTTCTTTTACTAACTTTGGACTTTGAGTACTCTGCTTTTTCTAATACCTTTAAGGATAAAGTGAAATTGTTTATTTGAGTTTTTTTGTTTGTTTTATGAGACAGGCCCATATCATTACAAATTTCTTAGAATCTCTTTTGCTGTATTTCATACATTTTAGAAAAATGTTTCTGTTTTCATTCATTTCAATGAATTGCTTCATTTCCTCTGATTTCTTCACTTATTCATTGGCTTTTTACTGGCAGAATGTGTATTCTGTTTGGGAATGAACTGTTCAGTCAATATCTATTAAATCCATCTGTTTATTGTTTATTTGTTTTTTGACTGTGCCATGGGGCATGTGGAACCCTACTTCCTCAATTAGGGGTTGAACTCACTCCTCCTGCATTGGAAGTGCAGAGGCTTAACCACTGAAACCCATCTGTTTAATGTATCATTTAAGATCAATATTTCCTTATTGATTTTCTATCTGGATGATCTATCCATTGATATTAGTGGGCTTTGAAAGTCCTCTACAATTATGTAGTATTATCAGTTTCTCACTTTATCTGATAAATTTGCTTTATGTGTTAGGTATTTCTATTTATGAATGAACTTTTTATCATTATATAATGCCATTCCTTGATTTTTGTTATAATCTTTATTTCAAAGTCTGTTTTCAAAGTAAGTATTGTCAATCTATGTCTCTTTACATTTCCACTTGCATAGAAACTCTCTATACAATCCATTACTTTCCTTTTTATAGTTTACTTATTTGTTGTATTTATTTATTATTTTATTTATTTTTCTTTCCCAGTGATACAAATACATGTATCTACTCAATTTCAAAGTCTTTTCCAAGAAACTGTGCTTGATATAATCCTTTCTAGCCAGTCTGTGTGTATCATATCTTTAGCTTTGAAGTGAGTCTTGTAGGCAGCATGTAGATGGGTCACATTTTCTAATCCATTCAATCACCCTATATGTTTTTATTGGGACATTTAATCAATCTAAATTTAAAGTGATCATTGATAGGTTTATATTTATTGTCATTTTGTTATTTCTTTTCTGGTTGTTTTTGTAGCTCTTCTCTGTTATTTTTTTTTATGCTATTTCCTTGTGGCATGAAAATTTTCTTTGTTTAATGTTAGGGTTCCTTTTCCTTTATGTTATATATTTTTTTCATTTGTAATTACCACAGGGTTCATAGATATCAATATCCATTAGTTCAGTTCAGTCACTCAGTTTTGTCTGACTCTTTGTGTCTGGACTGCAGCATGCCAGGCCTCCCTGTCTATCCTTGTTCAAACTCATGTCCATTGAGTAGGTAATGACATGCAACCATTTCATCCTCTGTTGTCCCCTTCTCCTCCTGCCTTCACTCTTTCCCAGCATCAGGGTCTTTCCCAGTGAGTCAGCTCTTCCTATCACGTGGCCAGAGTATTGGAGCTCCAGCTTCAGCATCAGTCCTTCCAATGAATATTCAGGACTGATTTCCTTTAGGATGGACTGGTTGTATCTCCTTGCAGTCCAAGGGACTCTCAAGACTCTTTTCCAAAAACACAATTCAAAAGCATTAATTTTTCAGTGTTCAGCTTTCTTTATAGTCCAACTCTCACATCCATACATAACTACTGGAAAAACCATACCTTTGACTAGACGGACCTTTGTCAGCAAAATAACATATCTGCTTTTTAATATGCTGTCTAGGTTGCTCACAGATTTTCTTCCAAGGCGCAAGCATCTTTTAATTTCATGTCTGCAGTCGCCATCTGCAGTGACTTTGGACTGCAGAAAAATAAAGCCTGTCACTTTCTACTGTTTTCCTGTCTATTTCCTATGAAGTGATGGGACCAGATGCCATGATCTTCATTTTCTGAATGTTGAGCTTTAAGCCAACTTTTTCACTCTCCTCTTTCACTTTCATCAAGAGGCTCTTTAGTTCTTCTTTGCATTCTTCCATAAGGTATCATCTGCATATCTGAGGTTATTGGTATTTCTCCCAGCAATCTTGATTTCAACTTGGGCTTCTTCAAGCCTAGCATTTCGCACAATGTACTCTGCATAGAAATTAAATAAGCAGAGTGACAATATATAGCCTTGACGTACCCCTTCCCAACTTGAAACCAGTCTGTTGTTCCTTGTCCAGTTTGGTTGCTTCCTGACCTGCAAGTGGGTTTCTCAGGAGACAGGTCAGGTGGTTTGGTATTTCCATCTCTCGAAGAATTTTCCACAGTTTGTTGTGATCCACACAGTCAAAGGCTTTGGTGTAGTCAATAAAGCAGAAGTAGATGTTTTTCTGGAACTCTTTTGCTTTTTCAATGATCCAGTGGATGCTGGCAATTTGATCTCTGGTTTGTCTGCCTTTTCTAAATCCAGCTTAAACATCTGGAAGTTCATGGTTCACATACTGTTGAAGCCTTGCTTAGAGAATTTTGAACATTACTTTGCTAGTGTGTAAGATGAGTGCAATTGTGTATTTTGAACATTCTTTGGCTTTGCCTTTCTTTGGGATTGGAATGAAACCAGTCCTGTGACCACTGCTGAGTTTTCCACATATGCTGGTACATTGAGTGCAGCACTTTAATAGCACCATATTTTAGGACTTGAAATAACTCAGCTGGATATCCATTACCTCCTCTAGCTTTGTTCATAATGATGCTTCCTAAGGCCCTCTTGACTTTGGACTCCAGGATGTCAGGCTCTAGGTGAGTGATCTCACCAGCATGCTTATCTGGGCAGTAAGATCTTTTTTGCATAGTTCTTCTGTGTGTTCTTGTCACCTTTTCTTAATATCTCCTGCTCCAGTTAGTTTCACACTGTTTCTATCCTTTATTGAGCCCATCTTTGCATGAAATGTCCCCTTGGTATCTCTAATTTTCTTGAAGAGATCTAGTCTTTTCTATTCCATTGTTTTCCTCTATTTCTTTGCATTGATCACTGAGGAAGACTTTCTTATCAATATCTATATTGATCTGTATATAGTATTTAAATGTATATATATAATTTGTTTTAAACTGATAGTCGTGTATTCAAACACATTTTAAAAGCTCTACATTTTTTCCTTCCCCCCCAATGTTTTATGGTTTTGACATTATATTTTACATCTTCATATTCACCTTAACTATTTATTGTAGTTATAATCAATTTTATGGCTTTTGTTTTTGAAAGCATTAATTCTTCGGCACTCACCTTTATTTTTTCAGTTTATTTATTTTAATAGAAGGATAATTTTTTTAACTTTCATACTAACTTTTTAAGTAGTTGATCCACTGCCTTAATATATATTTTCCTTAACACTTGAGATATTTTCCTTCGTGTATTTTTTTTTTCTTCTTAGAGCATTTTCTTTTTTACTTAAGGAATACCTTTAACATTTCTTGTAAGGCAGTTTAGTAATGATGAACTATTTCAGTTTCTGCTTGTAAAGGAAAATTTATCTCTTCTTCAATTCTGAATAAAAAGCTTGCGGGGTAGATTATCTTTGGTTGCAATTTTTTCCTTTCAGCACTTTACATATAATATGCTACTTCCTTCTTGCCTGCAAATTTACTGCTGAAAAATTAGCTAACAGTGTTGTGGGAAATTATATGTGATTCTTGTTTTTCTCTTGTTGCCTTTAAAATTCTCTTTAAGTTTTACCGTTTTAATTATATGTCTGAGTGTACATACATTGGGTTTATTTTTTGGTTGGACACTCCATGCTTCTTGCAGTTAAATATCTGTTTCCTTCCATAAGTTAAGAAAGTTTTCAGCCATTATTTCATCAAATTTGTTTTCTTCCTTCCTTCTGGAACTCCTACAATGTGAACATTACTGTGCTTGATGTTGCCCCAGAGATTTCTTATGCTATCCTCATTGTTTTAAACTCATTTTTCTTTTTGCTCTTCTGACTGTATGATTTCCACTATTCTGACTGTGTGATTTTCCACTATTCCACTATTCCTGGTCATTTATGTATTCCTCTATACCACCTATTTTGCTATTGATTTCCTCTAGTCTTGGCCTCCAAAGTCACTACAGATGGTGCCTGCATCCATGAAATTAAAAGAAGCTTTCTCCTTGGAAGAAAAGTTATGACAACATAAACAGCATATTAAAAAGCAGAGATGTTACTTTGAGACATTATTTTGCCACAAAGGTCCATCTAATCAAAGCTATGGTTCTTCAAGTAGTCACGTATGGATGTGAGAGTTGGACCATAAAGAAAGCTGAGCGCCAAAGAACTGATGTTTTTGAATTGTGGTGTTGGAGAAGACTCTTGAGAGTTCCTTAGGCTGTAAGGAGATCAAACCAGTCAGTCTTAAAGGAAATCAGTCCTGAATATTCATTGGAAGATCTGATGCTAAAGCTGAAGCTCCAATATTTTGGCCACCTGATGTGAGGAACTGACTTATTGGAAAAGGCCCTGATGCTGGGAAAAATTGAAGGCAGGGGGAGAAGGGAATGACAGAGGATGAGATGATTGGATGGCATCACCAACTTGTTGGACATGAGTTTGAGCAAGCCCTGGTATTTGGAGATGGGCAGGGAAGCCTGGCATGCTGCAGTTCATAGGGTTGGACTCTTTGCAGTTCAAAGAGTTGGACATAACTGAGTTTTTTGTTTTTGTTTTTTTTTTCATTTAAGCTAGTATACTCTTCAGCTCTGACTTTTTAAAAAGTATTTTCTAATTCTCTATTCTCCTAAGTTCAGTGAACATTTTTATGATTATTGCTTTAAACTTTTTATCAGCTGAATTACTTATTTCTGTCTCATTACAGCTTCTTTCTAGGGTTGTATCTTGTTCTTTAATTTAGAAAATATTCCTCTCTCTTCTCATTTTGTGTAACTTTCTGTGTTTGTCTATAAATTAGGTGAAAGAGTTACCTCTCCCACTCTTTGTGTGGGCGCATCCCTGTGCAGACTGAATGTGCCCAGTTGTTTGACCAGAGGATTGGAGCTAAAGCAAGTGTGGGCTGGAGAGCTTTCTGAGATACATGGCTGCCATTTTGGCTGAGTGGGCTGCAGCTGTAACCTGATGTGGGTCGGGGCTTCTCCCAGGGCGCATCGAATTCCACTGTCTGGGTGAGGAGAGATTTAGAACTAGAGCCCAGCTTGGACCAGGGCTTCTCCCAAGGTATACCAGAAGCTGCCACCCTGGCTGAATGGGTCTTGAGTTAGAACTAAGTATGCACCAGGGCTTTTCTAGAAATGTGCTGGAACCAGAGTCATTTGCTGACTGTGGGTCAAGTTGGGGTGACAGTGAAGGCCAACCAGGCCAACTCTAGTGGCCTTTTGCTTTTTAACTTGCTGCCTCTGTGCTGGGGCTCAGAGAAAGTGCATTTGTGTATAAACCCTACTTGTTTTCAGCTCATTTTTCCAGAGCCAGTCCCCAGGGCTGGAAAGCCCAATATGGGGCTCCATTTCCCTACTCCCTGGAAAGGACCTCTGAGTTTGTGATGTCCCCTTTCTCTTTGGGATCACCCACTGGACATGTGGATTCTGACTAGATTCTTTCTTTTCCCTTCATGGCTTTTGTCGAAATATGTTTTTTCTTTAGATCCTTAATTGTAGTAAAACTGTGCTGCTAATCTTCAGGTTGTTTGTAGAGAGAGCTGTTCTATATGTAATTATAGTTTTGATGTGTCCCTGGTGGTTCAGACGGTAAAATAATCTGCTTCTCTTGTGGAAGACCTGGGTTTGATCCCTGGTTTGGGAAGATCCCTTGAAGGAGGACATGGCAACCCACTTCAGTATTCCTGCCTGGAGAATCCCCATGAACAGAGGAGCCTGGCAGGCTACAGTCCATGGGGTCACAAAAAGTCGGATGCAACTGAGCAACTAAGTATAGCACATGGGAGGAGAATCTTCCTACTCTCGATCCCATTTCCATACCTATTCATTTTTCCCAACCACTTTCATTATTACTGGCATCTTTCCTCCCACTCCAGTTTCCACTCTGGTTACCTCTGGCTAAAACAAACAAACAAATGTGTATTCATTTTTTATGACTCAGTACAAGACAGCTTATCCACGAAGCTTTCCTGTAATTTCTTCATCTGGTGTTCTCTTTCCTCCTCTTCAAGTGTCCTAATACATCTGTGATCCACACAACATAGGTTAACACTTCATTGTTCGCAAATTATTTCATGAATTTGTAACCTTTGAAACTTATCCCACATCACTCTAGCACCTGGAAGACTACCAGACATGTAAAAGGTCTCCTTACTGATTTCTAGGCTGAAACAATTTTCTAGGCTGAAAACTGTTTACAGCTACTTCCTTAAACCTGTTTAAAAAGAAAGAAAGAAAAAGAAAAACTATTCCTAATCCACTAAGAGTGATGCTCAAAATTCAATAATTATCTTGTGAAATATTTCCATTCCCCATGCAGTTTAATACTTTTACCCAGGAGAATATCTCTCGTCTTTTATGTTGCTAATTCTACTGTTTGACAAATAGAGTTCACCCTAGAATCTCCCTTCAAACCATATTTAAACTTTCACCCTTTCAGACAAGACTCTGGGCTATAACTCATGGAGCCAGTTAGCTTCACTAATTGTAACCAATTTTTGATTTACTAAATGCCAGTGTTCAGCTAGAAGGGAGATGGAAAAGCCCCAGGTAATTGCTGACCTTCTGATTAGGGGGACAAGATAACCATACCCAACTTCATACTGATATATCTACAGAGATTGGGTGTAAAAGATTTTTCCCAAGATTAGAGAGAAGAAGGAAAGCACATGGACTAAAAATGGCATGTGGTTAAAGGACTTCTGAATTAATGGAAAGAGAGATTTATTATAACCTTCAAATGGATAAGAAATATGCTGGTACTGGTCTTTTCTGAAAACTTGAATGCCATTCTGAGAAGGTTAGTTCTAGAAATGGATTTTATCTTCCAAATAAGTGGAATATACTGTAAACAATAAAGAGTTTTACTCCTAATGAGAAGGATAGGTATTCTACTATGCCTACAGTGTTATAAAGAGCAGAGCCAGCTCATAACAGAATTGTGCACCATAACAGGTTTGGTTTGGTTCTTCTCTGTCCTCCTCCATGTGTGCAGACCAGTCCCGAATCCCTTCCCTAGTCTTTTCCTGGACATCTTCAACCTCAGCCCCTTGCACTTTTCCCCATTGCAAACTTGTCCCAGTGCCATCTGAGATTCACACTGTTTTCAATGGAGAGATGACTTGATGTGTATTCTTCCCAAGAATATATGTGTTTGAACAGGAGAAAAACTGAGATAACCCAAGGGAGTGAGTTTCTGAAAGACAGTTTGTCTTGAGGATTCTCTGAACACAAATTACTTTGTAGACCATCTGGCTAATAAGATAGCACTGGAAACAGATTGAGTGGGGTCATGGTACACAATCAGGCTCTCTGAAGTTACCCTGAGGAACAGCATCAAACATGAGCAGAGGACCTATGATTAGGATGAGGAAAATTTTGGTAAAGAATCATTTAGTAATGAGTCATGCAGATGCCATGTCTGACTCACAGCTTGCAGGGAGTGAGGACTTCTGTCTGTTCCAGAGGGGCCTCTGAGAAAATCACAATAATGAACAGCATCAACACATCACAAATAAGCTTTAGCCTCAGTGGGAAACCAGATCTGTCTGTATGGTTAGGACAGCCAGAATAGTAACAGAAAGATCCCAGAACCTTTCCCCTTTTTAAGTAAAAAATGAATGCTTTCTATTTATATGTATATATGTTTCAAGAATAAGCATAATTTCATCTTCATTCATATTCAGTCTTTCTTTTGCTATGAACCTATTTTTATATTCACTGTGGACAAATAATATTTTTACTTCAGAGTTTCTCTATAAAGATTGCACTGTCATTAGAGGTTCCATATATGCTGGAATAATGTGGAACAAGAATAGATATGGCACAGTGCCAGGGGTATTGGTGGACTGGAAAATACAACAACCAGCAGAGCCTGCATGAGATAGGTTAGAAAGAGTCAAAGGATGACACTGGAAGGCCTTATCTGAGTCTACGTGCCAATAGGATTCAACATCAGAAAAGAAGTTGAAAAGCCAGCTAAGCACATCCTCCAGTGAGCCTTATTCAACCCCAAGCAACCTTAAATGAGTCTAATGTTTCACTTCTCACTTACAGATGTGGAAAGTGAGACTCAACGATATTAAGTACCTTGCTCAAGATGAAAATAGCAAGCCAATGACAGAGCAAGGATTTTGCATACTGGAGACACTGAAAGCAGTGATTTGGAAACATACATACAAAGGGATGTTAGCTGAGTAACAGGAGACAATGAGCCCTGGGTGTCATGTGAAGACCCATCTACTTATCCAATGCTTTAGGGAAAGTTTTAATTTGACATTACCAACAGAAAAACACTGTTAAATCATAAAAGACTCTGAGATAAGTGATTTCATACTTTTAAATGATAATTTTTCTTATTTTCTGTTGTTTTTATTGTCAGGATTGTCTGACTATTAGTCTTACCTAAGTCCCTCTAGGAATGAAATAATTCCTCCTGCTTAATTGAATGATAAAACAAATATCTCCACTGCCATTTTTATTTATGGTGTAATCAGCTCAGCTCCCCAGAATATGCCACAGACTCACAGCCTTTTCATAATACGGACGATTAAGCTTGTGTATGCGCAATAACAATCTGAATGTGTTTATTCAAACACTCTTCTCCTAATTATTAAGTTTGGGTGTATTTCAAGGGACATTTAATTTATTTCTGTGTCATTTACTTTGAGCTCATTCAAATCAGTCAGAAATAGATTGCAAGAAATATTTGCTTCTTAGGTAGTATCAGGGGCTTCTCTGGTGGCTAAGAGGGTAAAGCATCTGCCTGCAATGCACGAGACCCAGGTTCAGCCCCTGGGTAGTATCAGAGCCACTACTTACCTTAAAATTGTGTGCCTTGGATCAAGATAAAATGAAAATGCAGCTTTCAAGTGAATTTTGGAACTTTGAGGTTGAAATAACAGATTGTCAGCAGAAAACTACTTCCTAACTTTATTTTATATGCTAAAATTTGCAGTTACTCCACAACATTTAGAAGTAAATGAGAGACAGACAAAGGAATGAGCTAATTTTCCGTGGCACCATCTCTTCTGCCCTGTATTTGTTTCCCTGGGTCAGTATTCATGTTTTTGACCTTTTCCCATGCACAACGTTTCTACATGATCCTCTTAGGGAAAGTCAGTATTTGATTTAAAAAAAAAAAAATCCAAGTCAGAAATAAATCATATTATGTTACAGAGGAACCACGCTGAATACTGAACAACTGGTATGTCATGATAATACAATTTAGGGCAGCTGTAAATAAAATCCAAGTCAGCACCAAGAAACTATGCAAGGTGTTCCTTGCTGAACAGAGTTACTATGTAAATCAGAAATCAAATGAAGAGTACATGCAAGATATTTTATCCCACCTGAAGATCAGTCACCTTTCCTAGAGGCACAATGATGTTGGCAATGAAAAAGAAAAATTAGTGATTTCCCAACTAGAATGCATCCTCCAAGTCTGTTATTGAAACTGTTAAAAGTAAATAAATAAATAAAAAGCCCTCAATAGAATAATGCAACATTCAGCATTAGATCTCAGTATATTTTACATGTGGGGCATACTGTAGCCTGAATTTTTACTCTTTTCCTATGATTTATGGACAGTCACAAACTTTCTAAAGGGCACAGCAACCTTTTCATCCAAGGTTAATTTTTTGTTGTCCATAAAACAAATTATCCAGTCTCCCCAGTTTGATTTATCATGGTGTGGCCCCGCATTAATTCTCAAACTCTCCTCCAGCCACTTACCTACAAGTGGTCAAATTTTCCACAACAGACTATGATCTTTTCAGATTCTGTGGCATATTCAACTAGGAAATCTTTTTGTCTCCTCTATGCTCCATATTTTACTAATAATCAGACATATTGACCAGAAGCCATGGTTTGGGTATCTTTATACCTCTAAGTTCAAGCAAGGGCCCAGAACCCAGTAGAAATTTATATATATATATATGTATTAGTATGATTAATAAAAAGCTTCCTGACATGAGCTAGTAATCAAAATTTCCCACAACATTTTCAGCCAAGTGGAATCAAACACTACTTTCAATGCTTTGAAAAAGAACCTACTTCACCACACACTTTATTAATATTCAAGTTATTTGGTTAGGATTGATGTCAAAACTTTTCACATATTCTAAGAAATATCATTGCAAGTCTGGAAATGGAAAAAAGAACACAAGTCCACAACTGAACGCTATATGATGACTTCTCAGCTGGTGCCTGCATTTGATATGAAGGGAGAGCTCTCTAAAACTTCAGTGCTTAGATTCCACAGTTATACAGTCACACTTATTTAAGAAATATATTATGTAAAAGATGAAACTCTAATCACTTGCTGTAAATGGGAGCCATATTGAAATGACTCCTAGGGAATTTTAGCTTTTATCTTGACAACTATCCACAAGTCGGCAAATATTCACTTGTATTTGCTATGTATCTGTGTGTGGGGACTAATGCCAACATTTTTCCTCTGCTGATAATCCCCCAAATTCCAGAACTACAATATTTTCAGAAGAAATATGAAACAACTCTTTTTCAGAAAGCACAAATTAAAGTAAATACTAAATTGGGAGCCTTTACATTTTGAGGATATTATGGGGACTATCTTGTACAATTTTGAAGTAATTTGAAGATTTTGTGATATAAGACAAACCAATGTCTGTCTCCATTATTATACTCTTTGGAAAGAGGAAAAATCAGTTCTTTTTCTCAGTATCTTGTCTTCCTAAATCTGGTTGAATATATTCAGTAGAAATCCTCTTTAGAGAGATTTTATTATGGTGGGAGAGGAACACTGCCAATACAGTGGCATTAATAACTATTAAAGAAATTTAAGCTGAGAGCTCAGAGGGAAATCTATTCTGACAAGAATCTCCTGAGAGGAATTATCATTCACTTAGAGAATTCAAATCCTCCCTTACCACTGTATCCCCTATATGTAGCCTGGTCACAAACAACCCTCCACGAAGAAGGCCAGATGAAATGATTAGGCCTTTCTCCAAATTAATAGTGGATTCTTTAAGCTTTACCTTTCTGATAAACAAGGGAGAGGTTGTAACACAGTTTTACCTTGCAACGGGAAAATAAAATAGGCTTTCTCAGAAGTATGCATCCCCAGAGCCTTTGTGATGAATCAGCATTCATAGATTCCTTTGACCTTATTAAGGGCAGACACAGCAGATAATATTAATAATGTGCCCTTCAATAGATCAAGAGTATTGCTTCCAAAGGCTACATACCTGAAAACACTAATTAATGTTGTTTCTTTGGGGAGGGAACTGGGGGAGTAGTGAGAAAGTAAAGCAGTTTTACCAGAGCTTGGATGATAAAATGCTGGCCCTAATTTTCCTTTTTCTTATCGGGCTCTTCATATTGTGGATCGAATGCAGCACATCTTGCCTGGCCTGTGGAACCATAAGCAGCCCATAATCAATGGATTCCTAATGAGAACAGCCAGCCAAGCAGCTGCAATAATCACCTTTTGGACAATCAATACAAAAGGAAACGTGAAAAGAGTTTGATATCAGTTATTTTTCTAATTATCCCTACCCAATTCTAATTAGAGGGATATGGTATGCATTCCAGAGACCTTTGATGAGTAGACGTATTGGAATCTTTTCAAATAACAGAATTAAGACATATGAATGACACTGCCGGGATACATGAAATAGCAGGGGCAGAGAAATACATGTAGGTTTGAAACAAGGAGCCTCTATTTTCCCTTGGTGCTAGATATGACACACAAGTGTCCAATTTAATTAACCTTAGCAGAAACAAAGATTTGAAAGAAAAAAGTGTATCTGTTCAAAATATCAGTTCATAACGACAATTAAAGAAACAATCAAAACAAATACACTACCTCCCCACCCCCCAAAACCAGAAAAAGAGCCAGCAGTGATCGACTGAGGTCAGTTTGAGCCACACACCCAAATTTCACAAGACTGGCCGCAAATCGCTCTCAGAGCTCTGTGCTGTTCCGAGATTATTCTGCTGCAGCGCACTCCTTCTAAAGCAAGAATTCTGGCTTCTGGTCAGTATGGAGAGCAACAGAAATCAGAGCATGCAGTGTGATTTGTCTGAACTCTGCATAGGCAGCAGCGTGAAACAAAACTTCTGCTACCAGCGCTGTGACCTTTGCCACATCATCTAACCCCTCTGAGCCTCAATATCCTCATCACCAAAATGAGGACGTGATAAGCACACCAACTCCCCTCAGATCTAAATTCAGAGTCCAAAGTGATCTGAGTAGCCTGCTGATACTTTCGTTTTCACTGGAGAGTTAATTCTCATCACTATGATCTGCAGTTGAACATTTGACAGATCTGACCCTGCTGTCCTTCCAAAGGAAGCATGAAATCAGATGAGTACTAGCTAGGGATGGTGAAAAATCAGATAAATAGAAGATCAGACCATTTTGGCTATTTCCAAACCCTGCATCTGTATGATTGATGTCACATACACAAAACATTCAGATAATCCTCTGAAGGGTTTCTTTTTTGGCTATTTCCAAACACAGCATCTATATGATTGGTATCACATACACAAAACACTCAGATAATCTTCTGAAGGGTTTCTTTTTTGTCCAAATCAATCCAAATTACACTGCACTGCTATATCTCATTTCACTCCCTATTGTTTTTATCTAGGAGTGAAAATAAGCATTCTGGTTGCTGCAAAATTCACAAACTCGTGAAGATCAAGACATTAACTAAGGTACTTGGAACAGATCACATCTTTCAGGTTTTTCATTTCTGTTCAGCATCCAAGAAACTGGAGCCAGATCCTGTATCTTGGAAGAATCAAAAAATGATTAAATAATATAAGTATTTTGACTTACAGGTCTTTTTAGATCACTATACATGGGGCCACTCCAAGGAGGTACAAGGTGAAAGGTAACAGAATACGCCAGCCCAAAGTATGTAGCTTTGGAATATAGATTATTTTGAGCTATAAACACTTGAAAAGCAATAAATGCAGAGTGGTGCTTTGTCTGAAGTTCCCTTATCTGCCTAAAGACAGACCCTCTAAAAGGGAACTCAATTGTCATAAACCCTCTTCCCAGGACTTTCACCCACCAGGGAGACAGGTCAACACCACACCCAGATATAATTTTTCACAAAATGTCATACTGCCCCTTTTTATTCTAAAGCCCCATTCATTTTCCTAAAAATCACTTACTCTCCCTTAGGAGGCTTACACCTTCCTTCTTTTTATTTAATATGGTATTTAATCCTGAATTCTAATGCTACCTCTTTGAACTATTCATTTTTCCTTGCTATCTCCCATGATTCACATACTAATAAATTTCTATTTGTTTTTCTCTTGTTAATATATGTTTTAGCACAGGAATCTTGGTCAGGAACTCAGAGGGTAGAGGGAAATTACTTTTTCTCCCCTACAAAAAGTTGGCTTTAAAACTCAACATTCAGAAAACTAAGATCATGGCATCCAGTCCCATCACTTCAAGGCAAATAGATGGGGAAACAATGGAAACAGTGACAGGCTTTATTTTAGGGGGCTCCAAAATCACTGCAAATAGTGACTGCAGCCATGAAATTAAAAGATGCTTGCTCCTTGGAAGAAAAGTTATGACTAACCTAGACAGCATATTCAAAAGCAGAGACATTACTTTGCCAACAAAGGTCCATCTAGTTAAAGCTATGGTTTTTCCAGTAGTCATGTAAGGATGTGAGAGTTGGACTACAAAGAAAGCTGAGCATTGAAGAATTGATGCTTTTGAACTGTGGTGCTGGAGAAGACTTTTGAGAGTCCCTTGGACTGCAAAGAGATCCAACCAGTCCATCCTAAAGGAGATCGGTCCTGAATATTCATTGGAAGGACTGATGCTGAAGCTGAAGCTCCAATACTTTGGCCACCTGATGGAAAGAACTGACTCATTGGAAGAGACCTTGATTCTGGGATAGATTGAAGGCAGGAGGAGAAGGGGATGACAGAGGATGAAATAATTGGAAGGCATCACCGACTCAATGGACATAAGTTTGAGTAAACTCCAGGAGTTGGTGACGGACAGGGAAGCCTGGTGTGCTGCAGTCCATGGGGTCACAAAGAGCTGGCCATGACTGAGCAACTGAACTGAACACAGCTTTATGGGATTCGACCTGGGTCCATTGTTTTTGAAAACAGAAAAGTACTGGGTCAGCAAAGAGTGGTCAGTGGGTAGCTAAATTCTAGCAAATCCCATTTTCTATATCCCCATGCCTAGGATTGCCATATACTTTGTCTGCTAATCAGGACACTTTGAGACCTAAAAGGGGACTTTAGTAATAATTATACCAAAGAGACAGAAGCAAATGAGAATGGAGTTAGGCAAACAGAACTATGGTCACTCTATTCAGGCCCCATAATGTGAAGGTTCTGACTAACTAGAAATCACCAGCTTATCCAAAAAATCTGAAGAGCCCCAACCAAGAAGACTTTCCTGGTAGCTCAGATGGTAAAGAATCTACCTGCAATGTGGGAGACCCAGAGTCGATATCTGGGTGGGGAAGATCCTCTGGAGAAGGGCATGCAACCCACTCCAGTATTCTTGCATAGAGAATTCCATCGACAGAGGAGCCTGGCAGGCTATGGTTCATGGGGTCTGACATGACTGAACGACTAACACTTTCAATTTCTTTCAACCAAGAGTGCAAGGATTACAGCTGCATTGTAATTTTTGTATTCAGTCCTTCCATCCTTCCCTTTTCTCTCTTTCCTTCTGGAGCCCACTCTTTCCTTTTTACCCTTCCCTTTTCTGCCCTCCCTCCCTTTTTCTACCCTTCCTTTCTTCCTTCCATCCTGTATTTAGGATTACTAGATTACTAGTTCCTGTGCAGAAGCTGAATATAAACCAGAAATGGTCTCTGCATTCATGGAGCAAGTGATCTAAGGGAATATCAACATTAATAAAAAAAAAGTCACAGATAAACAATTGAATTATGAAAAGGCTATAAATGAGGTTCTGGTGCATAGTGCTTAAGATGTGTATATACATCATACAGCATTCAATTAAGAGTCAATATATAAGGTGGGATGCTGCTGCAGAAGATAATGAATCATGATGGTCATCCCATTGAAGGCACCATCTCTCTGCTGTTTAAGCCATATGAACAACTGAATGTTCCCTAAGAAAATTTCACTTTTCAAACTCGTTTTCATTAATCCCAAGAGTATCAAGATTCTGTGGTTTGATCTTCAATTTAAAAGAACACTGCAAATTCAGTCACTTTTATCCCCTGCATATTTGAGTAACTTATCGGCGACCAAGGCTTACACCCCAGAGGCAAGGAAAGCAATTGTTTTGTTCATAATATGAATAAGGAAATACAAAGTTTGGCTCAATCTTAATGTCTTTCTTCCTTGGAAAGGAAGTACCATCAGTGGATGTCGTTGTCTCATCACTACGTTGTGTCTGACCCTTTTGCAGCCCCATGGGCTGTAACCCACCAGACTCCTCTGTTCTTGGGATTTCTCAGGCAAGAATACTGGAGTGGGTTGCCATTTCCTTCTCCAGGGGATCTTCCTGATCCAGGGATCAAACCCACGTCTCCTCATTGGCAGGCAGATTTCTTATTACTGAGCCACCAGGGAAGCCCCGTGGATGTGGATGTGTGCTTAGTCACTCAGTTGTGTCCAACTCTTGGCCACCCCATGGACTGTAGCCTGCCAGGGTCCTCTGTTCATGGGTTCAGGCAAGAATAACGGGGTGGGTTGCCATGCCCTCCAGGGGATCTTCCCAACACAGGAACTGAATCCAGGTCTTCCACATTGCAGGCATATTCTTTGCTGTCTGAGCTACCAGGGAACCCCATGTATGTGGATATTATTACATTAATATTGAAAATGGCGAGATACAAGAGAGAGCTAAACAAACTCCATAAAAGAGAGAACAGAGAGCCTGCCACACACCCTGTCAGAATCCTTTTCTTTCCTCACCAGGCTTGGCTCCCTACTTCTTGTCAGGTTAGCTCTAAAGCAAGCCTTAAAGTCCACTAAAGCATCCATAATTTAGATTGTGCTATTTAAAATCTGAATAATTCTGATTCTGGCTGAAATCTCCTTCTAAGTTGTCTATGGGGAGACAAATAAGTTAATATAATGAAGTACATTGTTAGGGGTTGGATTGTGAGATAGTTAAATAATATTTTAAGTGACTTCCAAACATGCTAGCCACCCTCATTTATATACAAACAAACGTGGAAATTAGAGATCACTGCTTTATTTCTTCTGAAACAAATATCCTGTGGAAACTTAACAAAATATGATGTTGGGGTTTCCTTGGTGATCCAGTGGTTAAGAATCGACCTGCCAATGCAGGGGACACAGGTTCAATCCCTAGTCCAGGAAGATCCCACAGGCCACAAGGCAACTAAGCCCACCTACCATACTACTGAAGCCCGTGTGCCCTAGAGGTGCTGTGCAACAAGAGAGGCCACTGCGATGAGAAGCCTGCGCACACAACTAGAGGAAGCCTGCACACAGTCATGAGGATCCAGCACAGGCAAAAGTAAAAATAAATAAAATTTTCAAAGAGGAGAGAAAAATACTTTGTTTAAAGTTCTTCTCAAACTTGTGGTAGTAAGCTTGAAGTTAAAAATGAAAGTTTACATTTCTGACTTAGCACTAATATTTCTCTTATTGAAACTCACAAAATATTGGATATGAGTGATAAACACAGTGTCCTAATCTGCTGTTGCCACAGAGGTGCTTAATGATCTCTGCAGGAAATGTCACGGCACTCATGTTTTTGCACAATGAGGAATTCATTTCTCAACCAGGACTTCAAAAGGGAAATAAGCCTTTCGGCAAAGTGGAGTCTTCCACACCGTCCCAATCCCAAAACAACACAATTCAT
>SJYX01018057.1:0-29777 GCA_006410675.1 Oreotragus oreotragus
ATTAGAACTGATTCAAATGTATTCTTTTTAATGGCTGAGTAATACTCCATTGTGTATATGTACCACAGCTTTCTTATCCATTCATCCGCTGATGGACATCTAGGTTGTTTCCATGTCCTGGCTATTATAAACAGTGCTGCGATGAACATTGGGGTACATGTGTCTCTTTCTATTCTGGTTTCCTCGGTGTGTATGCCCAGCAGTGGGATTGCTGGGTCATAAGGCAGTTCTATTTGCAATTTCTTAAGGAATCTCCACATGGTTCTCCATAGTGGCTGTACTAGTTTGCATTCCCACCAACAGTGTAAAAGGGTTCCCTTTTCTCCACACCCTCTCCAGCATTTATTGCTTGCAGACTTTTGGATCGCAGCCATTCTGACTGGTGTGAAGTGGTACCTCATTGTGGTCTTGATTTGCATTTCTCTGATAATGAGTGACGTTGAGCATCTTTTCATGTGTTTGTTAGCCATCCGTATGGAATCTGTTTATTAATATCTCAGTCCTTTTGGACCATGATCCCAAACTGACAATCCTGAGAAATCTAATTTTTGTCTACTTTTTTGATGACTCTGGAGTTCAGGAAGTTAAGAGTATTGCTTTTTAATTAATTCTACCTTCTAGAAGCTCAAAAAGCATAGTGCTGCTAACAGTGACCCCCCTCTAACTCTTCTGGAAAATGAATATGGACCTGTTCATTGGTATTGTTTTGGGTCATTATTTTTCTCTTAAAACTCTACTTTAGAAAAACTTGCATTTTTGAAATGTCTGTCATTTAATTCCATGGGCAGTTGATTTAAGCTTCATTTTTTTTCCCATTAAGTGAAAATTAAATTAAGCTCATTATTGTATTAGACAGGCATTGATTGTACTCACTTTGGTTTTAATTAAATGCTGCTATTCATTATTTCCTCCTGTGTAGTGCTTTTAATTTTCTTTGGTATATAATTTGGGGTAACAACAATATCAGTAAATTATCCCTCATAAATAATATTCAAAGAGAAAGATGAACAAAGCACACTGTGAAGCAATTTGAAGGTATTTGCTTATTGTTTTTAATTTACTGGTAGGATATTTATCAAGGGATATTTTTCCATGTTGCTCCTTTGTGATAAAACGGGGCATGCTCATATCTCTCTTAAGCAGCTCTGACTTTTGCAGTTAATGGCTGACTTCAAGACATCATTGATCTTAAAAATGTGCTGACTTTATGTGCAACACTGAAGATATGGTCCAGGGGGTAGATGTTTGAATTTAAGTCTAAGAACATTATCAGAAAGGTTCAGAAAAATGTCCAGAGAAGCTTATTTATCTATAGCTTTTTCTAAAACATTTGTGAGGCACTTGTTTCATGCTAAACATTCTCCTGGGGTCCTGGAAATATATGGCATGATAGAAGACCACAGGCCTTGTCCTTCTGGTACTTGTATTCTAAAGGGTAGGAGACAACATAATATGCACTGACTCCAACCCTCCAAGAAGACAGGACTCCCATTAACTTGCTGACAAAGCCTGGGCCATTCTCTTCAAGCCTAGACTTTGAGCAAGATCATGTGTTTTGCACTCTCCTCCACCAAATATTTTATAATGAAAAGTACAGAACAGCTTAGCTGAGCTCAAAAGGACAGACAGATACCACCTCTCAAATCCAGATCAGAAGTAGAAAACAGAATGAATAGATCAAGCTGCTGCAGGTATCCAGGGTTCTAGGTAGAGAAGCAGTCCATTCAGCTAGGAGTTTGGTCACTACTGGTAAGTAGTTCTCAGGGCTACCACCAGTATGTGAGTTCAGCAGTCAATGCTTACAGCCAGGGTTGACAATGGGCAAAGCTTCCCCAGGCATACAGGGAGCCTAGACTAGTGTTTTTAGCAAGCTGTAGTCCTGTGGACAATGTTTTCTGATATGAAATTGTCATATGATTGGGTCTGATTCTGGCCTTTAGAGAGTTGCAAGTTCAGTGCAAACAACTACACAAGGAGGGGTGAGCCTGGCTGGGAAGAGGAAGACTTGTAAACAAACAAGCCACTCCAATGAGCTTAGCCCTCAAGTCACAATTCCAAAATGTGAAATCACGCCAAGAAGACAGCCTAAAGTCAATGACCAGGATATGGATGCTCTTCAGATGAAAAGAATTTATGTTCCAGTCTGAACTGATTTTTTTTTTTCTTCCAGTAAATTTTTTACTTCAACTAGGTACAAAAAAGTTTAGAAACAGGTTCTTTTTTTCCTCCCCTAAATGGTGGAAAACCCCCACTTAAAAAAAGTTGAAACACAGGTATAATGCAATGGTGCTTAGTCACTCAGTCATGTCTGACTCTTCATGACCACATGGACTGTGGCCCACCAGCTCTGCTGTCCATGGGGATTCTCCAGGCAAGAACACTGGAGTGGGTTGCCATTTCCTTCTCCTGAACTGATTTTAATATGAGTACATTTAGTATATGCTCAAATAGATACATAGATACACAAACGGAACTTCTGTTTAAAAAGTTAGGAACCAAAAGTTATGAAAAAAACAGGCTGACATGAAGTGAAAACAGGGAGATATGAAAAGGAACCAATTTTAAATATTATAAATAAAAAGATAGTCATTAAATATAGAATAAAAATAAAATTTTAAGTAAAATTTGACAGCTTTGTAGATAAGATGAACTCTGGAGTAGTCTTCTTCCAGTGGAAAATTAGTGGAATTTATGATTACATTCAAGGATTCATCCAGAATACAGCAGAGAGAGACAAAGAGATTTTCTCAAGTCTTTGAAAAACAGTTGAAGATATGGAAGACAGAGAGGGTCTTACATAGTCAAACAGGTGTCAGGAGAGAGTAGAGGAAATAGAGGAGAATCAATACTTGGAAAAATAATATAAGAATTTTACAGATATGAAGAAAGGAAGAATTATTTAGATAAAAAGTTCACTCCAAGTATGTAGTGTAATTACGGAATATCAGATTATCTGGGATAATAAAGAGAAAAACCTTTAAACACTAGTAGAATATCTTTAATGAAGCATAAGTGACATGTAACATTATATTTATTTCAGGAATATAACATAATGATTCAATATTTGTATACATTGTCCAAGTATATTTTTAAAGGGATTAGCTATAATCAGAGTATCAGACTTCTCACCCAGGACTGATGCCATCATATACTCTGATCACAGTGCAGTTAAATTAAAAGTAAATATAATAATAAAAGATAGTTAAAGTTCAGTCAGTTCAGTTCAGTCGCTCAGTCGTGTCCAACTCTTTGCGACCCCATGAATCGCAGCACGCCAGGCCTCCCTGTCCATCATCATCTCCCAGAGTTCACTCAGACTCACATCCATCAAGTCCATGATGCCATCCAGCCATCTCATCCTCGGTCGTCCCCTTCTCCTCCCACCCCCAATCCCTCCAAGCATCAGAGTCTTCTCCAATGAGTCAACTCTTCGCATGAGGTGACCAAAGTACTGGAGTTTCAGCTTCAACATCATTCCTTCCAAAGAAATCCCAGGGTTGATCTCCGTCAGAATGGACTGGTTGGACCTCCTGGCAGTCCAAGGGACTCTCAAGAGTCTTCTCCAACACCACAGTTCAAAAGCATCGATTCTTCAGCACCCAGCTTTCTTCACAGTCCAACTTTCACATCCATACATGACCACAGGAAAAACCATAGCTTTGACTAGACGGACCTTAGTCAGCAAAGTAATGTCTCTGCTTTTGAATATCTTATCCAGGTTGGTTATAACTTTTCTTCCAAGGAGTAAGCGTCTTCTAATTTCATGGCTGCAGTCACCATCTGCAGTGATTTTGGAGCCCCAAAAAATAAAGTCTGACACTGTTTCCACTGTTTCCCCATCTATTTCCCATGAAGTGATGGGACCGGATGCCATGATCTTCGTTTTCTGAATGTTGAGCTTTAAGCCAACTTTTTCGCTCTCCTCCTTCACTTTCATCAAGAGGCTTTTTAGCTCCTCCTCACTTTCTGCCATAAGGGTGGTGTCATCAGCATATCTGAGGTTATTGATATTTCTCCCGGCAATCTTGATTCCAGCTTGTGTTTCTTCCAGTCCAGCGTTTCTCATGATGTACTCTGCATATAAGTTAAATAAGCAGGGAGACAATATACAGCCTTGACGTACTCCTTTTCCTATTTGGAACCAGTCTGTTGTTCCATGTCCAGTTCTAACTGTTGCTTCCTGACCTGCATACAGATTTCTCAAGAGGCAGGTTAGGTGGTCTGGTATTCCCATCTCTTTCAGAATTTTCCACAGTTTATTGTGATCCACACAGTCAAAGGCTTTGGCATAGTCAATAAAGCAGAAATAGATGTTTTTCTGGAACTCTCTTGCTTTTTCCATGATCCAGCGGATGTTGGCAATTTGATCTCTGGTTCCTCTGCCTGTTCTAAAACCAGCTTGAACATCAGGGAGTTCACGGTTCACATATTGCTGAAGCCTGGCTTGGAGAATTTTGAGCATTACTTTACTAGCGTGTGAGATGAGTGCAATTGTGCGGTAGTTTGAGCATTCTTTGGCATTGCCTTTCTTTGGAATTGGAATGAAAACTGACCTTTTCCAGTCCTGTGGCCACTGCTGAGTTTTCCAAATTTGCTGGCATATTGAGTGCAGCACTTTCACAGCATCATCTTCCAGGATTTGAAACAGCTCAACGGGAATTCCATCACCTCCACTAGCTTTGTTCTTAGTGATGCTTTCTAAGGCCCACTTGACTTCACATTCCAAGATGTCTGGCTCTAGATTAGTGATCACATCCTCATGATTATCTGGGTCGTGAAGATCTTTTCTGTACAGTTCTTCTGTGTATTCTTGCCACCTCTTCTTAATATCTTCTGCTTCTGTTAGGTCCATACCATTTCTATCCTTTATCGAGCCCATCTTTGCATGAAATGTTCCCTTGGTATCTCCAATTCTCTTGAAGAGATCTCTAGTCTTTCCCATTCTGTTGTTTTCCTCTATCTCTTTGCATTGATTGCTGAAGAAGGCTTTCTTATCTCTTCTTGCTATTCTTTGGAACTCTGCATTCAGATGCTTATATCTTTTCTTTTCTCCTTTGCTTTTCGCCTCTCTTCTTTTCAGTGCTATTTGTAAGGCTTCTCCAGACAGCCATTTTGCTTTTTTGCATTTCTTTTCCATGGGGATGGTCTTGATCCCTGTCTCCTGTACAATGTCACGAACCTCATTCCATAGTTCATCAGGAACTCTGTCTATCAGATCTAGGCCCTTAAATCTATTTCTCACTTCCACTGTATAATCATAAGGGATTTGATTTAGGTCATACCTGAATGGTCTAGCGGTTTTCCCTACTTTCTTCAATTTAAGTCTGAATTTGGAAATAAGGAGTTCATGATCTGAGCCACAGTCAGCTCCTGGTCTTGTTTTTGTTGACTGTATAGAGCTTCTCCATCTTTGGCTGCAAAGAATATAATCAATCTGATTTCGGTGTTGACCATCTGGTGATGTCCATGTGTAGAGTCTTCTCTTGTGTTGCTGGAAGAGGGTGTTTGCTATGACCAGTGCATTTTCTTGGCAAAACTCTATTAGTCTTTGCCCTGCTTCATTCCGCATTCCAAGGCCAAATTTGCCTGTTACTCCAGGTGTTTCTTGACTTCCTACTTTAGCATTCCAGTCCCCTATAATGAAAAGGACATCTTTTTTGGGTGTTAGTTCTACAAGGTCTTGTAGGTCTTCATAAAACCGTTCAACTTCAGCTTCTTCAGCATTACTGGTTGGGGCATAGACTTGGATAACTGTGATATTGAATGGTTTGCCTTGGAAACGAACAGAGATCATTCTGTCGTTTTTGAGATTGCATCCAAGTACTGCATTTCGGACTCTTTTGTTGACCATGATGGCTACTCCATTTCTTCTGAGGGATTCCTGCCCGCAGTAGTAGATATAATGGTCATCTGAGTTAAATTCACCCATTCCAGTCCATTTTAGTTCGCTGATTCCTAGAATGTCGACGTTCACCCTTGCCATCTCTTGTTTGACCACTTCCAATTTGCCTTGATTCATGGACCTGACATTCCAGGTTCCTATGCAATATTGTTCTTTACAGCATCGGATCTTGCTTCTATCACCAGTCACATGCACAACTGGGTATTGTTTTTGCTTTGGCTCCATCCCTTCATTCTTTCTGGAGTTATTTCTCCACTGATCTCCAGTAGCATATTGGGCACCTAACGACCTGGGGAGATTCTCTTTTGATATCCTATCATTTTGCCTTTCATTTTGTTAAAATAGGTGAAGTCGCTCAGTCGTGTCCAACTCTTTGTGACCCCATGGACTGTAATGTACTAGGCCTCTCCATCCATGGGATTCTCCAGGCAAGAATACTGGAGTGGATTGCCATTTCCTTCTCCAGGGGATCTTCCCTACCCAGGGATCGAACCCAGGTCTCCCACATTGGAGGCAGACGCTTTAACCTCTGAGCCACGTCCTAAATGACCCATAGATTAAAGAGACAACCACAGTGGAAATGACTAAATATATAGAAATGAAAGACAAAAACAGTACTGAGGAAGATTGGTGAAATGCAACTACAGTGAATTTTGAGGTCAAATTTATAACCTTATGTACATTTTCCAAAAAATTTATAGTATTCAACTCAACAAGATACAAATATAAAATGTAATAAACAGAGAAAATATAAGAAAAAAAATAATAAAGAGTGGTTAAGAAAGCTGGTTCTTTGAAAGAAAAAAAGAACAAATCAAGCAAAAGAGAAAAAGAAAAATCAGACAATACAGATAAAGTATAACTTTTTTTAAATAAATGAATTCAATAAATAGTTTTATGTTAATAAATGTGAAAACTCAGATGAAACACAGTTTTCTGGAATCAGATAAATTGCCAACATTGACTCAAAAAGAAATAGAAACTCCAAATAAACTGATATAAGCAAATGAATATTATTTCATCAAATATTATTTCACTATTAAAAAAGTAAATCAATAATCAGCTCCTTGAACACCCCCCAAAGATGCAAGATCCAGATGGTTTTAGGAAAACCTTTCTAACTCCCCAGAAACAGATAAATAAACCTAATGGTTTACAAAGTATTTCAAAGAATAGAAAAAAAGGTAATACTACCAAACTCATTTAATACAACTAGCATACTCTTGATAACAAAACTAACACTAAAGGAACACTTCAGACGAATCTCATTTAATATCATAGTGAAAGTTGCCCAGTCGTGTCCAACTCTTAGCAACCCCATGGACCAGTCCATGGAATTCTCCAGGCCAGAAAGCTGGAGTGGATAGCCTTTCCCTTCTCCAGGGGATCTTCCCAACCCAGGGATCGAACCCAGTGTCTCCTGCCCTATAGGCGGATTCTTTACCAGCTGAGCTACCAGGGAAGCCCCCTTTATAAGGCCTAAATAAAATACAAGCAACCAAATCCATCAGTATATTTCTAAAGTATACATACCATAACCCATTATGATTTGTCCCCAGAATGCAGAGATGGATCAATAGAAGAAAACCTATTAAATAAACAAAATCATTTTATCGACCTATTTAATTACCTACCTATGTAATAATAACATAAAAACATTCATGAAATTTAAAAGTACCAAATTCAAGATAGTGACTACATCTGTGAAGAGAGGAAAAAAATGGGATTCAGGAGGATAAATAGAGGGGCTTTGATATAAAATATGTATTATTACATTAGATAAAACCTAAATCAAAATGGTGAAAAGCTAATGATTTGATAAAGCTGAGTTGGGTGCATGGGTGTTACTTAAATTGTTCTTTAAGAGTTTCCATGTGTTAAAAATATTTCGTAATTTAAAATAAAATATTACTTAGAGATCTGTCTTCAGCTCAGTTCAGTTCAGTTGCTCAGTCATGTCTGACTCCTTGCGATCCCATGGACTGCAGCACACCAGGCATCACCTGTCTTGGGGCTTCTCAAGCTTGGATGTACATGTAAATCATATGAGAATCTTATTAAATTGCAGGTGCCCAGTGGGTAGGTTCCTGGATTGGGGCCTGAGAGTCTGTAATTCTAAAAAATTCCCAGATGATATTGATGCTACTGGTGCATGAACACCCTCTGAGTAGAAAGAGTAGTTCTCAAACCTGGACATACATAGAGCTGGATGGGGAGCTTCAAAAAGAACCTAACGTTTATGCCCCAGCCCCAGGGATTCTGATTCAGTTGGCTTGGGGTGGTAATACCTAGACAGTGGTACTTTGGGAAAGCTTCTAAGTGATCCTAGCATGCAAACGTGGTTTAATTGAATGCAGCTCATTTTGTAGCTAAGGAAACTGACTGAGGAGAGGTGGAACACATTGCACAGACTGCTGGCCACTAGATTCTACTTTTGCAATTTCCATTCCAGTCCTCTTTCCAGGCACAAAATGTTTACTTCAATCTCTTCCACGTTTCTGCCCTTCAGGTTTCCAAGTGCCTGTTGCTCATTCGCTCTTGGCACAGTTACTGGGTGCGTGAGTGCTCAGTTCTGTCTGACTCTTGGCAACCCCTGGACTGTAGCCCGCCAGGCTTCTCTGTCCTTGGAGTTTTCCAGGCAAGAGTACTGGAGAGGGTTGCCATTTCCTACTCCAGGGTATCTTCCCAACCCAGGGATGGAACCCATGTCTCCTGCATCTCCTGCATTGGCATGCAGATTCTTTACCACTGTAGCACCTGAGAAGCCCAATAACTGGGTAGGATAGTTATAAAGCAAGACAGGCTGCCAGTGGCATTCTCCAGCTACCTCCCTTCCCATCCATTGCCCCCTCCAGGCATAAAAGGAAACACTCTTGGGGGAAGTTCTTGCCTTGGATTTGAGTAAGTGACATCATGAAAGAGTAAAGAACTTTCTTCTCCCGAGCTTTTCTATTTTTGTTTTGTTTTGCTTTTTTTTTTCTTGCACAGCACTCTCCTGCTCTCTCATCAGCTGAAATGTACAACATTGCAATCATTCCACTGCACCAGTAACACTTATTTATGTCCAAAGCACCTACGAGATCCAAGGATGTATCCTATGTGGAAGAAAGCCTTAGTGCGTGACCTCATGTCATACCATGAGCTCAACACAGTTTTAAAATGTTAGGTGAACTTTTCCCAAGTGTTCCCAGCTTTCATTCTTTTCTTCTAGCCTTAATCTCTATTTTTCCTTACTAACCCACCCTGATTTGATAACCCTTCCTCGGATGTACGCATCAACAGTATTCACCCTCACTTCTCCTTGACCTTAAACAACTAGGATTTATGCCTGGACTTCAACTCCACCTTCAGATACAAAATACTTAGAACTATAGACTATTAGAGTTTAGAAACTAGAAAATCTTGCAAATTAAAAACTACAGCTATGGGGTAACTTACTCCTACTCATTGCATGCTGTCCAGTGGTATATCTCATACTGAATAGCTGTATCCTACACCTTAGAAAGCAATACCTTTCCAAGCCCAGAGAGAGCCTTATGGTTCCAACACTAATGGAGTTTTCATTTCTAATATTGGTCTTATACCAGAACTGTCTCAGGGGAAAAAGGTAACGACTGGTTAGAATTCACCCAGGGGTTACGCTAAAGGTTTATGGTTTGTCCATTTGAGATCTACGGTCATAGATAGAGAGGGAAAGGCACAGTTGGCTTAATTAGGCTTTCTAACAGGCCCATTGAACTGACCATATTCTTTCTTCTGAGGCAAACAGTCTGTGGGGCAATTACTTTTTTTTTGCATGTGTGTGAGAGCTGAGGTTTAAGAGCCTTTGGAAATCAATGCATAAGTCATTCTGTTGCTGGGTTTTAAATAGTACCTTGACCCTCTTTCCTGAATATAAAGTAACCACTGTATCAATAGTCCTTCCTTTTACTTGCCACTTTTCTGGCCAGGAAAGCTGTGAACCATATAAAGAGAAAAATGACAGCTGCAGAGAGGAGTCTCAAAAAACTGTATTTAAAGTATACAAAAAAGAAAACTTTAGACTCAAAATTATTAAAAATGAAAAGACTTAGAGACAGTGACTCCAACGTCATTGAAGAAACTGAAGCCTAAAGAAGTAAGTAGCTTTGCCAAAATCAGAGACTGTAGAAAAGTAAAGAAAGACAGGGACCTAAGTGCTGGCAGACACAGAATCAGTTGGGATGGGCCTTTATTTATGTATGTTGATAAAATAGTGTACATAAATTGATTCTAGTAAAATCAAATTATAAGCAGAGTTTATTACAGGAGCTTGCAGTTTATAGGAGTCCTATGATAAAGACTGAAAAACAATTTTTCCCTTCCCCATTGTATTTTTAATCTGGGTTTGTCCACAGGAGAGTTGCTTAAAGCCCAATATATTGGCAAGTTAATGAGTTCTTACTGTTGAGTTTGTTTTCTTCAGTTCAGTTCAGTTCAGTTCAGTCGCTCAGTCGTGTCCGACTCTTTGCGACCCCATGAATCGCAGCACGCCAGGCCTCCCTGTTCATCACCATCTCTCGGAGTTCACTCAGACTCACGTCCACTAAGATGATAATGATGAAACGGTAAAATAGTTAAAGCGATGAACTACAGGTCAGAAATCCAAGTTCTAGTCCTGCTCTACCCCTAACAAGTTATGTGGGCTTGGATGCGTCACTGAACCTCCATATGCAGCTATTTCCTCACCAGCTGTTCTAGAATAATCTCTAATATTTTCCTTCCCTAAATCTGATGCCCATCCTCAGGCACAATTCCCAGTAGAAAATACACTCAGTTGCTACATGCAGTAACTCAAAGGACCACGCTCAGTCTTTTTCCTGGTTTAAGATTTCGACCAATGTATGATCCTTGCTCATCAGCAGCAAAGCATCACCTGGGAGTTCATTAGAAATGCAGAATCTCAGGCCTCACGCAGACCTGCCAGATCGCAATCTGCATTCTAGAAGATTCACATGCACATGGAGAAGCACTGGCTTAGGATACCTTGTCCAGCTTCCCAGATGATACCTGGCTCTCCCTGGACCTTCTGCAGCGCCCACTTTAGCATCATCCAGTGCCCACCACAGCATCATCGCCTGTGGTGCTCCAGCTGACCTAGCAACCCCAGTTCTGCTCCCTTCCCTGTGTCTGACCTCTCCTCCAGGCTGGTGTGTGAAGCGAGTGAGTAGATTGACAGACAACAGCAAGAAAGGTCAACATGTCCCTGGGGCAGGGGACAACAAAAGAGCAGAGACAAGAAATATAAACAGACAGCTTGGAACCAGTGGGTTCAGAGATAAACAGTCCCATGCAACTCAACCAACTCTGAAAATACTTACAATATAAGCTATATCTATTTCAGGAGTTGTTAGACAAGTTTTTCTAGGTCAAGAATAAAAAGCACAATAGACAAATAAAAGAAAAATAAGAATATGAATAGGCAGTTCACAAAATAGAAGTAGAATGGTCAGTAAATCCATGAAACTATGCTCAACCTCAGGGAATTCAAATTAAAGCAACAGGATACCGTTTCAGCATCTCTCCAAATGGAAACAATATGCCTGTTATTCTTTTTTAAAATAATACTTTGCTTTTAATTATGAAATATTACAGAACTACAGAAAATAATATAATAAACACCCATGTACCCCCTGCTTAGAATGGATATTAACATTTTGCCCTATTTACTTTCCTCCCCCTTTTTAATTGATAAAGATAAAGCATCACTCCACTCTCTTTTACCTCCCCCATCAAACTCCTGAAGTTGCTGGGTGTTATTGCATGTGTGACTTGGTACTTTTTCTACATATGACTGTGTCCAAAGCCAATGCATATTCTGTTCTGATGACACTATATATCTTTCAGAACTTTTATTTCTTCGCTCCACATTGGGGAATTTTTCTGTGTTGATATATAGGGAGTTTGTTCATTCTTTTTAAGCTGCTTTTTAGCATTTAATTGAATTAATACAACAGTGAGTCACAGGTTGCTGCTACTGCTGCTAAGTCACTTCAGTCGTGTCCGACTCTGTGTGACCCCATAGACGGCAGCCCACCAGGCTCCCCCATCCCTGGGATTCTCCAGGCAAGAATACTGGAGTGGGTTGCCATTTCCTTCTCCAGTGCATGAAAGAGAAAAGTGAAAGTGAAGTCGCTCAGTCTGTCCGACTGTTAGCGACCCCATGGACTGCAGCCCACCAGGCTACTCCGTCCATTGGATTTTCCAGGCAAGAGTACTGGGGTGGGGTGCCATTGCCTTCCCTGGAGTCACAGGTTAAAGGAATGAAAAAAGAAAAACTTAACAAAGTCGAATGCTTTATCTAGTACATTTTAGGTCTGGTATAGAAATTCTATATCAGATTCCAAGAATCGCATGCTCCTTTTCCAGTTCTAAACTTGTGCTTTCCACCCCTGAGTTGAATGAATGCGCTCCCCTACATTTTCGTAACTTCTCCCAAGGTCACTTCCAGAACAGAATTACTCCTTTCTCTTGGTGATGTCAGAAGGCCAGAGAACCAGCAACTCCTGGGGCGCACAGTCCCAGGGATCAAGCTGCCTCATGGCAGGCACCCTGTTTTACTCTGTGGTCTACAATCTAAGTGTCCATGACTGGGAAAGGCTCAGCTCCCTTCACCCAGTGATACATGGAAAAAATGCAAATACTTTATTGCTACAATTTATCCTAAGAGATTTGCAAAGCCACATGCCTGAGATTTATGGTGTGACATCCAGAGATTTCATGCACTGTATTTCTCATTTATGGGCCTCAATTTAGTTAAGAGAAAAGACGCTATCTAGAGCAAAAACACCCTGAAGCTTTGGTAAAATAGGATATTTAATTAATTCCAAAGTCACCACATAGATAAAAAGTGAATTTCAGATCCATGTGTTCAAGCATCCCCTGGCCCTCTTATTAGCTCCCTCCAAGGTCTTGGTGACCAAGCTGTGCTCCCAGAAACCTATCCTTGTGACCCCAAATCCTACAGCACTCTCAGGCAGGCCTGGAGCCTAGAAAGCTCAGGGTGGAAACTTTCCCCTAAGTAACCTAGTTGTGTGGGTTGGTTTGCATATGCAAATAATTTGTTCCTGTCAGTCTGTAGAAGCCTGGAGAGCACAGAAGTCCTTTACTTCAAAGCTCTCCTACAAAAGCACACAGTAAGGAGTAGTGGAAAGAAAGCGGCGACCATCAGGGAAATAAGTCCTCCGCCTGCCCCGGCTGCTTCCAGGTGCATACATGGCAGACAGCACCCTCCCGCCTTTCTTGGAAGGAGCTTGTGTGACATTGGCAGACAATGGATGTGAGGGCTGTTTGAGGCTACAGTGCCCTTTATACAAGATAAGGTCATGATAGTTGGTCATGATATTCAGTCATGTCCACAGAACAGGATGGTTTGTTGATCGACCCTAAAAGGAAGTTACAGGAAGGGAAAGGTAGACGACATTTATTTATATGATCGTGTTTTATATGTATGAACATATTTATGTTCACATGTTTATATTCATATTTGTGATTTTGTTAATATTCATATTTCTATTTATTTGACCAGGAGCCAAAAGCAGGGAGCCTAGGGGGAGCTCTCGGAAGCTGAAAGCGAGGCAGTCTCTTCATTTCTGATGGATGGAAAAGCATATACCACGTGGGGCAGTGCTTTGCACAGCTTATCAATATTGAGCTCAGACTTGGGAAAATAGCCTTTTTTCTTTTTTGTTTAAATCAATGTGTTATCTGCTGGCAAAAGATCTTGACTCGCCTCACCTCTATGCTCTCATACGGCACCTCCAAGTGAGGCCCTGAGCTGTCAGATTCTAAGTCACACTCAGAAGCAGCTCACATTTCCTGACCTCCAACCTCAGGCTGGCTGGGTGAGCACTCTGCCCTAAGTCATCCAGAACCCCTCTGAAGTCCCCGCTTTTCTCTGTGCCCCTCACTGTACTGGGACCCCGCTTTCCTTTGCATCTCTCCACACTCCCAACGTTTGCTATCCCTGCTGGTAGCATCTATCACCCTCTGAACTGCTGTCTCCCAGAGCAAAAGACCTGGAAATTTCAAGATGTTACCCCCTTTTGTCTATGACCTTCAGAATCTGGAAACCATTCTACGTTATTAAGAATCATATAATGTCTCTGATGAAGCAGCCTGAACCTGAGCGTGGGAACTTACTGACTTGCTTTGCTGGAAAGAGAAATGAAGTGAAGTGAAAGTCGCTCAGTTGTGTCCATCTCTGCAACCCCATAGCATATATAGTCCATGGAATTCTCCCCACCAGAATACTGGAGTGGGTAGCCAGTTCCTTCTCCACAGGACCTTCCCAACCCAGGGATCGAACCCAGGTCTCCCACATTGCAGGCGGAGTCTTTATCAGCTGAGCCACCAGGAAGCCCTTAGCTGGGAAGGAAAATATCAGTCATCAACTGCATACATGTTGTGTACTGGGGACGCTCCTAGGCAATTTCATAGTTTCCCTCTTAAAGCCCCACCACAACTAGGGAGGCAACTGTTGTAGTTTACTTTATAACACAGAATCTCAGAAGGGTGACTATTGTGTTTCAGACCACACAGCTGGTCAGTAACAGAGCAGCTTTCTGTTTTGCATGGTGCGCCTCTGGCCTGTGGGATAAGGTGGTACTAAGCATGTTGATTTTTGTTTCGTCTCTCAGTCATGTTTGACCCTGTTCAACCCTTTTGCGACCCCATGGACCATAGCCCATGAGGATCCGCTGTCCATGGGATTTCCCAGGCAAGAGTACTGGAATGAGTTGTCATTTCCTCCTCCAGGGGATCTTCTCGACTCAGGAATTGAACCTGTATCTCCTGCACTGGCAGGCCGATTCCTTCCCACTGAGCCATCAGGGAAGCCCAGGCATGTAGATGTGGGCACATAATTTCCAGGCCCCCTGGGTCATTCTGATCTCTGTAAACTATTCAGACCTTCTAGGCCAGGCGTCATCTCCCTATTCCTCTTCAGTTAACCCAGACCTAACCCAGCCAGCGCTGCTCAACTCGGCTCTGTCTGATGGCACACCTCTTCCTGCAGATCCACAGCCTTTCTAGCCTGATGTCCCACTCTCTACTGCATCCTCCAACCAAATGGTGAACGGGAATCCCACCTCCCCATGACCCAGTCAAGTCCCTGAAGGCATAGTGCAGGGCCCAGAACATCCATCTGGGGTCCCTCCGTGTGGCTGGAATTCCATTATTAACATTCCATCATTTGGCTTCAGAATTTATCATTGTGAATTGGGGAGGTAATAACGCACTAAGCCTTATTAGGCATTTATATCATTCTTTGATTTCACTTTTGAAGGCAGTTGTGATAAGAAGAGAATATTAAGAAGCCCATTGGAGTTGCTCAAGGACAATTAAGAAAAGCGATTGAGAAGAAGATTGGGTGGGGGAGGGATGGCAGGAGACTAACCTCACTCCCCTGCCAAGTCTGCCTACGGACCAGGTAGTTGCTGACTGATCAGTCAAGGATTCTGGAATGGGAGAAGTAGAATTCTTAGGGATCATCTAGGCCTGTTGCCAGTAATCACACAGAAAAAGAAGCTAAGGTCCAGCAGAAGTAGCAGTCATCTTTTGAAAACACACATCTGACTGTGCCACTGGCACTCTGCAAGCCATTCAGCTGTTGGCCACAGCAGCCATGTTTGGATAGAGACAGACTTCATGAAGGATGCATGTCTATTGGCATATGCAGATTTTGACTTCTCTTCAGTATATAATTATTTGGTGCCTAGTATATTCTAGCCCCTTTAGGAACCAAGTGAAGTATAATTTCCTCACTGATTTCTTCATTGCTCCCAGCCTAATTATTCCTTCCATGCAGAACCCCTGTGCTGTTCCTCGATAGAACTTGTCACTATTTGTAATGAAACATTTATTGGTGTGTTTATTCACTTAAAATCTGCCCCTCCCACCCTGACTAAACTCCATGAATCTGGGAAGCGTGTTCAACAGAGTGAAGTGAACTGGTTGTCCAGTGCAGAGTAGACATTCAATAAATACTTATTAAAGCAAAAAATGAATGAACGAAATGTGCTAGGGGCTAGGGATATAGCAAATGATAAGACTGATATGGATTCTACCCTCACAGAGCTTACTCAGGACGAGAAGGGGAGAGAAAGGAGACAGTTATCAAGGGGGCAGAACTGTGATGCTGATGCTCATTTCCAGGGGAATGGGGTGGGGGCACCATCCTGGTTCTACTCTATCCCTTTCCCATCTACTCTTGAAACTGATGAGAATGCAAGTGAGTCCGAGCGTGGTGCACAGTGACTGCTCTAATGAAAAACAACTATAAAAAGGCATGTCAGTCAGTATCTGAGGAATCATTATTAAGGAATTACTAGCAATGCATCTCAACTAATTTCTGCATGCAAAACTACAGTGAAAAAGGCTGAGGATGAGATCCAAGTTCTTTCTGGAGGAGGGGCTCTTTTGCAGCCTGTCTGACCTGTCTCTATGGATTTCCCTGGTGGCTCAGACAGTAAAGCATCTGCCTACAATGCGGGAGACCCCGGTTCGATCCCTGGGTCAGGAAGAGCCCCTGGAGAAGGCAATGGCAACCCACTCCAGTAGTCTTGCCTGGAAAACCCCGTGGACGGAGAAGCGTTGTAGGCTACAGTCCAAGGGGTTGCAAAGAGTCGGACACAACTGAGCCACTTCACTTTGCTTTCACTTTCCTTGACCTGTCTCTTCTCTCCTCTCACCTCTTCCCTGAGTGCCTACGCATACCCTGAGTCCCAGCCCATGCCATGTTTTCCCGCCCCTTGCTGTACTCCCCCGCCCCAGGCAAGCACCCCCACCTCTACCTGAAAAGCCCTCCTGACTGCCTGGGCCGCCAGCTCCCTCTCTCTTCTGTGCTCCTCCCCACTCTCTGCCTCTTCCACCACGGCCTTGGTCATGAGCTATATGTGCATTCATGTGTGCTAAGTCGCTTCAGTCATGTCTGGCGCTTTGCAGCACTATGGACTGTAGCCTTCCAGACTCCTCTGTCCATGAGATTCTCCAGGCAAGGATACTGGAGTGGGTTGCCGTGCCCTCCTCCAGGGGATTTTCCTGACCCAGGGATCAAACTCCTGCATTGGCAGGCGGGTTCTTTACCACTAGTGTCCCCTGGAAAGGCCCATGAGCTATCTCCCTAAATAAGTGCATTCGTTATTTCTCTATAGTAGGATTAAGTGTGGTTTTTATTTCCTCCTGGATACTTCCAGATATTTTCCATTTTTTCTAGAATGTATCTTTCCTACAATTATTTTTTTTANTAATTTCCTCACTGATTTCTTCATTGCTCCCAGCCTAATTATTCCTTCCATGCAGAACCCCTGTGCTGTTCCTCGATAGAACTTGTCACTATTTGTAATGAAACATTTATTGGTGTGTTTATTCACTTAAAATCTGCCCCTCCCACCCTGACTAAACTCCATGAATCTGGGAAGCGTGTTCAACAGAGTGAAGTGAACTGGTTGTCCAGTGCAGAGTAGACATTCAATAAATACTTATTAAAGCAAAAAATGAATGAACGAAATGTGCTAGGGGCTAGGGATATAGCAAATGATAAGACTGATATGGATTCTACCCTCACAGAGCTTACTCAGGACGAGAAGGGGAGAGAAAGGAGACAGTTATCAAGGGGGCAGAACTGTGATGCTGATGCTCATTTCCAGGGGAATGGGGTGGGGGCACCATCCTGGTTCTACTCTATCCCTTTCCCATCTACTCTTGAAACTGATGAGAATGCAAGTGAGTCCGAGCGTGGTGCACAGTGACTGCTCTAATGAAAAACAACTATAAAAAGGCATGTCAGTCAGTATCTGAGGAATCATTATTAAGGAATTACTAGCAATGCATCTCAACTAATTTCTGCATGCAAAACTACAGTGAAAAAGGCTGAGGATGAGATCCAAGTTCTTTCTGGAGGAGGGGCTCTTTTGCAGCCTGTCTGACCTGTCTCTATGGATTTCCCTGGTGGCTCAGACAGTAAAGCATCTGCCTACAATGCGGGAGACCCCGGTTCGATCCCTGGGTCAGGAAGAGCCCCTGGAGAAGGCAATGGCAACCCACTCCAGTAGTCTTGCCTGGAAAACCCCGTGGACGGAGAAGCGTTGTAGGCTACAGTCCAAGGGGTTGCAAAGAGTCGGACACAACTGAGCCACTTCACTTTGCTTTCACTTTCCTTGACCTGTCTCTTCTCTCCTCTCACCTCTTCCCTGAGTGCCTACGCATACCCTGAGTCCCAGCCCATGCCATGTTTTCCCGCCCCTTGCTGTACTCCCCCGCCCCAGGCAAGCACCCCCACCTCTACCTGAAAAGCCCTCCTGACTGCCTGGGCCGCCAGCTCCCTCTCTCTTCTGTGCTCCTCCCCACTCTCTGCCTCTTCCACCACGGCCTTGGTCATGAGCTATATGTGCATTCATGTGTGCTAAGTCGCTTCAGTCATGTCTGGCGCTTTGCAGCACTATGGACTGTAGCCTTCCAGACTCCTCTGTCCATGAGATTCTCCAGGCAAGGATACTGGAGTGGGTTGCCGTGCCCTCCTCCAGGGGATTTTCCTGACCCAGGGATCAAACTCCTGCATTGGCAGGCGGGTTCTTTACCACTAGTGTCCCCTGGAAAGGCCCATGAGCTATCTCCCTAAATAAGTGCATTCGTTATTTCTCTATAGTAGGATTAAGTGTGGTTTTTATTTCCTCCTGGATACTTCCAGATATTTTCCATTTTTTCTAGAATGTATCTTTCCTACAATTATTTTTTTTTTATAAATGGAGGGAAAAACTGCTGGTATTTTAAAAAGATTGTGGTTATTTAATGTCTGTCACTTCTGCAATATTATGGGATCATCAAAGCCAGAAATCAGGTCTTTTTTGTTTTGTTTTCAAAGCTTAGAACTTATTCTGTGCTCATTATATGTCAGATGGATGGATGGATGGATGGATGGATGAATGGGAAGAAGAGGGCAGCAATTGAGTTGGCAACTAAAGGCATGAATCTGAACCTCAGGTTAGTCAAGAAAATGAATAACAAATCCCATTGGTGTCAGCATCATAAATTAATAGATCATTCCCAGGGAGTCTCATGACCATTTCCCAGCTTGCAGCTCCCTGGGATCTTCTGAAGTTACCCTATATGGCACAACGGAGACTCCCCTTTCATTGCAGTTGTGGAACTTGATGTCACCAGTCACACTGCCACCTGTCTGGGATTTTATAGACATGCTTTCTCTGTTTATTGTGATGTCAGTTTGCACAGTTTCTCTTCAGGCGCTCAGAGTCTTTCAAGCATGAAGCTCCTGGAGATGAATGAGCCTTTATCGGGGCTCAGTGCTGTTTACTCAGTGGGAGCTAGCTGTGCTCTCGGCTGTCTTAAATTTTCAGCCAGAATTCTCAAACCTTTAAGTGAGAGGCCAGGGCCAAGTGGAGACTGGCTTCAGGGGTTGCCAGTATCTCCACAGAGCTGGCTGGGATTCAGCCACTCGCTAATGGGAGGGAGTGAGGATGGTGCCTCCCTCTGGTGCCCTCTGGAATGTCATCTCACCCTCTGGTGCCCTCTGGAATGTCATCTCATGCAGCTAACCTGAGACACCCCGAATGTTCACCAGTGTGAGAGCTTGGAGGAGGGAAGCCCTGCAGAGTAGGGAGGGCGTCTGGGATAAGCTGGAAGGAAAAGCAGATTCTACCACCCACAAAGTATGTGGCCTTGGGCAGGGCCTTTCACCTCTCTGAGCCTATCTCCTCATCAGTCAAATGGGAGTGGTGTGAGCTGAGATCATGTGGAGCGCTAGGAGACATGCAGAAAGGGAAGCTCTCCTCTTTCATGGTTGCCTTTGGATTCCCCATGGCCCCGTTGTCCTCTGAAATGTGCCTCTTGTCCAGCAAGGAAGGGATTCCTGCAGGACCGGTGGCTCACCCGCCAGCTGCCTGGCTCACTGTCTGCTCTCCACTCGCCTCGCTCACTGCTGCTCCAGAAGGTGAGCTGAACAGTTGCAGGCAGGGTTGATGCTGAGTCGGGGAGATGGGAGAGGATATCAGATTAGACAGAGGAGCCGAGGCAGCTTCTTCTACAGGAACTTCAAGGATCCCCTAAGGTCTCCTTCAAAGTGACACCAAAGGCTGGGCCCTGACAAGCGGCGGGAGTGGCCGACGCCCGACCGGCAGACATTTGAGTAGATAATTAGTTCAGGCTTCTGGGCTCCTCTGTCTTTGCCTTTCAACTTGATCTGATGAATCACCCCTCCCCACACCCATCTTTCTCCTCCCGCCCTGACTGACTTTTATTCCTCTAGAAGACTAGCTTGAACTAAACTTCCCCAAATCCAACAGAATAAGAAATGAATTCAGGAGTAACTTTGTATGCTGAAATGCCATCTTGTGAAAGAGAGCGTATTCCCGAGTTCACAAATTTTTTTTTCCTCCAGAGGCAAAGTATTCAGATATTGCTGTCGCAGAGTTAGTTACACAGTGGTAACTGAAATTCTGCACGTGAGGCTTGTGTGGTGCCCACTCCTTGGGCATTTGGGAAAAGAAACAGTTCTTCTGAAGAACAGAAAGTCATCAATGTTGCCATCAGCATTCCCAGCTACCACTTAGGTTTTTTCTTCTTATTATTCTTTGAATGCTTTAAATGAAATATGATATACATACACTAAAAACCATATATCAATGCATGAATTTTGGCAAAATGTAATTATTCATATATTTTTTATGAATAATTACCACACATTTCCCAGCAAGTGAGAAGCCTCCCTATGCCTCTTCTAGTCATTACAGATTTCTTAAAATAATCATTATTTAGGCTTCTTTCCCTATAGATTAGGTTTTCCTGCTTTTAAAATATATATAACTTTATATGAATGAGCATATAAATAGTAGTAACTGTTTTTTGTCTGTGAGTTATTTCCATTTAGTTGTATGTACTAATTCAATTTTCATTGTGTAATAATATTCCATTTTATCAATGTATTACCAGTTTATCCAGTAAATTAGATTGTACATGTACAAGGCTTTTATTGCATATATGTATACATTTCATTTTGGATATTTACTTAGGAGGGTCAAAAGTGTGTGTTCATTTAGCCTTAGAAGATATTGCTAAGCATTGTGCCAAAGTCGTGATACCAATTTACACTCCCTCCAGCGATATATGAGACTTCCAGCTGCTCCGTATTCTCAGCTTGGTAGGGTCTGGTTTTTGTTTATTTTGTTCTGTTCTGTTTGCCCTTAGCCATTCTGCTGGGCGAAGTAGTATCTCATTGTTGTTTAAATTTGCATTTCTTTGATGCTTTTCATATGCTTATTGAACCTCTGCAAATCTTGCTCTTTTCAATGTTCTAATACTGTAGATTTTGTTTGCTTATTTATATTAGGAGTTCCTTCTTATTTTGAACAGAAGTCCTTTTTAAGATGTATGCATTATGGATATTGCTCATATTTTCTCCTAGTTCGTGACTTGCCTTTCCAATTAGTTAACAATGTCTTCTAATGAGAAGAAGTCTTAAGTTTTTGTGAACTCCCACTTACAAATTTGGAATTATGATTAGTGCTTTTTAGGTCCTGTTTAAGACTTCTTTACCTATGCCAATGTCATAAACATGTTCTCCTGTGTTATCTTCTAGAAGCTGTGTTGTTTTGCCTTTCATATTTAGGATTATAATTTATTTAAGTGGACTTTTATGTATGGCATGAAGTAGAGATGCAAACTTGCTTTTTCATAATCCATTAATCCAGGACTATTTGTTGAAAAGATTATCTTCTTGTCATTGCATTTCAATGGCATCTTTGTTATAAATCAGGTGATTGTAAATATAGGTTTGTTCCTGAACTCTATTCTATTCAGTTGCTAGCTATGTGTCCATCTTTGTGTCAGTACCATTTCACTTTAATTCATGTAGCTTTATAAAATCTGGCTTGATATATGGTATTCCAAGTGCTCCAACTTTGTTCTTCTTCAAGATTGTCTTTGCTATGCTTCAGCTCAGTTCAGTTGCTCAGTTGTGGCCAACTCTTTGCAACTCCATGAACTGCAGCACGCCAGGCCTCCCTGTCCATCACCAACTCCCGGAGTTTACTCAGACTCATGTCCATTGAGACGGTGATGCCATCCAACCATCTCATCTTCTGTTGTCCCCTTCTCCTCCCGCCTTCAATTGTTCCCAGGATCAAGATCTTTTCAAATGAGTCAGCTCTTCCCATCAGGTGGCCAAAGTATTGGAGTTTCAGCTTCAACATCAGTCTTTCCAGTGAATATTCAACACTGATCTCCTTTAGGATGGACCGGTTGGATCTCCTGGCAGTCCAAGGGACTCTCAAGAGTCTTCTCCAACACCACAGTTCAAAAGCATCAATTCTTTGGCACTCAGCCTTCTTCACAGTCCAACTCTCACATCCATACATGACCACTGGAAAAACCATAGATTTGACTAGATGGACCTTTGCTGGCAAAGTAATGTCTCTGCTTTTGAATATGCCGTCTAGGTTGGTCATAACTTTTCTTCCAAGGAGTAAGCGTCTTTTAATTTCACAGCTGCAGTCACCATCTGCAATGATTTTGGAGCCCCAAAAAATAAAGTCTGACACTGTTTCCACTGTTTCCCCATCTATTTCCCATGAAGTGATGGGACCAGATGCCATGATCTTCGTTTTCTGAATGTTGAGCTTTAAGCCAACTTTTTCACTCTCCTCTTTCACTTTCATCAAGAGGCTCTTTAGTTCTTCACTTTCTGCCATAAGGGTGGTGTCATCTGCATATCTGAGGTTATTGATATTTTTCCTGGCAATCTTGATTCGCTTGTGCTTTATCCAGTCCAGCATTTCTCATGATATACTCTGCATAAGTTAAATGATCCTTCCTAATACCTGAAGGAAGTTGACTTCACATTCCAGAATGTCTGGCTAATACCTGAAGCAAGTTGACTTCACATTCCAGGATGTCTGGCTCTAAGTGAGTGATCACACTATCATGATTATCTGGGTCATAAAGATCTTTTTTGTACAGTTCTTCTGTGTATTCTTGCCACCTCTTCTTAGTATCTTCTTCTTTTAGGTCCATACCATTTCTGTCCTTTATTGTGCCCATGTTTGCATGAAATTTTCCCTTGGTATCTCTAATTTTCTTGAAGCAATCTCTAGTCTTTCCCATTCTATTGTTTTCCTCTATTTCTTTGCATTGATCACTGAGGAAGGCTTTCTCATCTCTCCTTGCTATTCTTTGGAAGTCTGCATTCAAATGGATATATCTTTCCTTTTCTCCTTTGCCTTTCACTTGTTTTCTTCTCACAGCTATTTGTAAGGCCTCCTCAGACAACCATTTTGCCTTTTTGCCTTTCTTTTTCTTTGGGATGGTCTTGATCACTGCCTCCTGTACAATGTCATGAACCTCCATCCATAGTTCTTCTTGCCATGCTTAGCCTTTTACATTTACATATACATTTTAGAATCATCTTAAACACACAAACACACACACACACACAAAACCTGCTGAGATTTTTATTGAGATTGCATTGAATCTATAGATTAACTTGAGGAGAACTGATATGCTTATAATATTGAGTCTTCTAATCTATTTGCCTGATAAAGCCTTCCATTTATGTAGGTCTTCCTTAATTTCTCTCAGTAATAATTTTATAGTTTTCCTTGTGTTCTTGCCAATATTTCTTTAGATTTATTCCTTTGTGATCTTTAAATTCTTTTGTAAAGTTGTTTAAAATTTTTATTTTTCTTTTATGACTAGCTTTTTAAAATATAATTTTTGTTGTGTATTGATGGTCTTTGGATACAGATCCAAAGACCATACTAAATTTACATATTGATTCTAAAAGCTGATATATCATTTTGGATTTTCTATCCTGTTATCTGTCGAAGTTGACAGTTTTATTTTTCTTTTCTAGTTATTTCTTTTCTTTTCCTTGCTTTATTATATTGGCTAAAAGAGCCAACAAAATGTATATTTTGAAGTAGTGATAATGAGTATCATTGTTTCATTCCTTAAGTCAGAGGAAAGATTTCAGTATTTATCATTAGATATCACGTTAGCTGTAGAGTTTTCACAAATGTCTTACATCAGATTGGGGAAGATTCCTTCTGTTCTAGTTCCTATGGTTGCATCCCAAAACTTATTGGCAAAAAAAAAAATGACCATTTATTATGCTCATAGATTCTGAGAATCAAGAATTTAGACAGAGAGCAGTAAGGAAGGCTTATCTCTGCTTCACAATGTACTGGAGTTGAAAGACTTGAAGCTGAGGGGGTGGAATCATTTGGAAGCGTGTTCCCTCACATCTGATGTTCGATGCTAGCTCTTGGCTGGGGGCCTCTTTACTTGGGTTTCTCCATGCAGTCTTTCCATAGAGGCTAATTTCAACTTTCTTAAAGCACGGTGAAGAATTTCCAATAGCAAGTGTCCTGCAAGAGGTCAGAGTGGAAACTGTACTGACTTTTATAGTCTAGCCTCAAAAGTCACACAGCAACATTTCTACTGTATTGTATTTAACAAGATAGTCATAGAGTCCTGCAAGTTCTGGAACAGCATGGAGAGATGCAATATGGCTGTGGCCATAAAAGTACAGCCTCCCAGACTTTTTATCTAATGTGCTAAGGGTTTTAATCATGATTGGGTGATGAACTGTATCAAATTCTTTTTCTGATTCTATCAAGTAATTTATAGAATGTTTATTATTTTTTCTATTAAAAAAGCTGGTGTATGGGGATGATCTGGAGGGAAGATGTGGGGTGGGAGGTGGGAGGGGGGATCATGTTTGGGAGTTCGTGTAAAAAAATAAAAAAAATAAAAAAAAAAAAGTAGTGAATTACACTGATTGAATTTTGAGAATTAAACCAATCTTATATCTTAGAATAAGCTCAATTTGTTGTGATGGATTATCTACTTTATATGTAACTCATATTGTTTTGCTAATATTTTATTTAGAACTTTTACATCTATGTTCATGAGAGAGAATGGCCTATACTTTTTACTTCATTTAAGCCTTCAAAGCTTATGCTTTTGTTTTCAAACAAAATTATGCTAACCTTATAAAACAAAATGGGAAGTCTCCCTTAATATTTTTATTTGCTGCTGACTTCATATGAAATTGGTTTTACTACATATTTAACTATCTGCAAGAATTCACTGGTAAAACCATCTTGGCCTAAAATGACCTTTGTGGGAAGCTACTTAACTACGTATCATATTATTGTAGTTGTTCAGTGGCTAAGTCATGTTAGACTCTTTGCAGCCCCTTGGACTATAGCTCTCCGTCCATGGGGTTTTTCTAGGCAACAATACGGAGTGAGTTGCCATTTCCTTCTCCAGGGGATCTTCCTGGACCAGGGATAGAACCCATTTCTCCTGCATTGGCAGGCAGATTCTTTACCATTGAGTCACCTGGGAAGCCCAGTTATCATTTTACTGTGCTGTTAATTGTTACCCTGGAGATCACTAGGGTATATCTTGAATTCGTATGCTTACCATTCCCAAACAAATCTAGGACCTTAGATTATTTACATTCCATTTATTCCAGCACTATCTTTTGTCCTTTTTTGTTATATATTTTATTGCTACACATATTTAAAATCTCTCAAGACAGTATTACTGTGTCAAAATAACATTTTTTTTTTCTTTCCAATGCTCTTGAGCTCCTTACATTATTCAGCTTCTATCTGGGACCATTTTTGTATTGCCTTGAGAGCTCTTCTTAATATTTCTCTTAGTGAAGATCTACTGGGAAAAAAACTGTTAAGCTATTTTGACTGGAAATGTCTTTATTTACCTTTATCTTTGAAGACAGCAATCACTGGGTAAATAATTCTTGGCTGACAGTTATTTTCTTTCTGTGCTTTATGTGTATCACTCAGTTCTCTCTGGCCTTCATTGCTTCTGTTGAAAAGTCAATTTTCAGCTTTATTGATGCTTCCTTAGAGGTAATAATTTTACCCCTCATGCTGTTTTGAAGATTGTTTTTGTCTTTGATTTTAAATAGCTTTATTATGATATGAATAAATTTGTTTTACATTTATTCTGTTTGGGGGTTATAAAGAAACATTTGTTCATTCATTTTTAAAAGAAAATTTCTTTCTCTTCAGATATTGCCTCTGTCCTTTCCTCTTTCTCCTCTCTTTCTGGGACATCAAATTCAAATATTTTGCACCTTTCTTTGTGTCCCATATGTCTCTTTGACTCATGCATTTTTCATCCTTTTTTTTTCTCCCTGTGATTCAATATAGTTATTTTCTACTGACCTCTCTTCTAGTTTACTCATTCTCTCTTCCGCTGTGTCTAATGTACTGTTAAGTCCATCTATTGAATTACTGAGTTCAGATGTTATATTCTTCACTTTTAGAGTTTCCACTGATTCTTATCCCATAGACTCATGTTCTCTGATGAAATTCTTTGTATTTCATTGGTTTTCTTAAATGCATGCTCCAGAAAATCGTTTCTGTAAAGTATGCCCTTGATTACTCCATACCAGGCTTCCAGGTATGTTTGCTCTTCGTTTTTTATCCTGGCTTTGGGTCTTTGGGCTGTTTCCTGTCGTTCCTGGTAATATTTTATGAAATGCCAGAGGTTCTGGATGATAGTGTTCTTCTCCAGAGAAGTCTGATTTTCTTTGACAGGCAGATTCATATTGATCCAATCAGGAGTAGATGATTCAGGGCTGTGGAGTCTCCATGAAAGTCTGGGTAGAATTGGTAGAGACCAGCAACTTATTGAAAAACAGGAATAAGGGTTTGCTGGGACAAAGAGGGTGGCTAGGGTTAACAAGCGAGGAGGAGAAGTCAGACACCCTAAGTCGAGAATCTCAGTAACAAAGAGGATGATGCCATGAAGAGAGCTGCAAGGAAGATCAAGACTGGGAAAGAACAGGGATGGATTTGATTGTTGTGGAGCTGGAGCATAGCTATGAAACAATGCTGGGGCTGAATAGATAGCGATTTTAACTTTGTGGAGAGAACCGCCTTGAAATCCAAGTCAAAACTTAAAGTGAGAGAGATCTTATTAAAATACTTAGGCTAATAAAAGCTGTAATATCCAAAGGGCTTCTGTTGTGGCTCAGCTGGTAAAGACCACCTGCTACGTCCTTACTTGATATTCCTGTTGTCATCGCTGGCTCTTCCCGGTCCCTGTCAAATCAAAGATTCTGGATATCGAGAAGTCACTTTAGCACAAGACAGTGGCCAAGGATCACCAATTTGGATAACTCCACAGATGTGGATAGATTGAACATTTTAACCTTTCATTAGCTTGTTGACAGGATACTTCCTCCTTCATTCAGAGTGTCAATGAGAATAGCTTCTTTTGGAAAGCTTCTTAGCACCATCTTTATCACCTCAGTCTTTGCTAAGGCTGGTTACTTCCAAGACACATCTGTCTGTGCCATTAATAGTGAGGCAATTACTGCAGCTTGTTTTGTGCCAACCCAGTGTGAACCAGTACTTTTCATCTATAAGGATAAAAGGGAGAAATGTGGCTGATGAACTAAAATTGCACTTATACCTACAGTGAGTTGACATTCTTGTCTGTATCACCATGGCTCCTCAGTTTCACCACAAAATATATTACCCCACCAACTGTTCAGCACTGGTCTAGAGTAACACGTCTCAAACATTTTTGTCCCAGGATCACTTGAGAGTCTTAAAAATTGTTTGTGTGGGTTAAATAGGTTGACTTTATCATATTATTATTAAACTCAGAAATTTAAAAAATTTTATCTACTAATTCATTTGCAAACAATAATAAATCCATTACAAGTAAACATAACATAGTTTAAGGAAAAGTAACCATTTTTACCAAAACCAAAACAAATATATTGAGAAGGGTGGCATTGTTTTACATTATTTTGCAAATCTCCTTGAAGTCTGGTTTAACAGAAGTCATGTAGTTTCTGGAAAATTCGACTACATAGTCATGAAAGAATGAGAGTGAAAAAGGCAAATAACATCTAAATATGATTATGAAAATAGTTTTACCCTATGGATCCCCTGAAAGACACTCAGGAACCCCCAGGAGTCTCTGAACCACTATTGTAGGAGGAGCCCTTGCCTAGCTGATTAGTTTTACTCCAGACTGAGTGAGAGGATTCCAAGTTCTTGTCTTCAGTCAGGCTCTTCTTTTTAAATAATCCTCTCAGTTTTTAAAATCAGAATTAAGAGTGTGTTTAAACTCTTTCAAGTGACAGAGATTAAAGGTAAACTAACTTAAGTGAAAAAGAAAGATTAATTGGCTCATGTAACTGGAAAGTCTAAAATACTAAGACTAGGCTTCAGCTGAAGCTGAAACTCCAATACTTTGGTCACCTGCTGCAAAGAACTAACTCATTTAAAAAGACCGTGATGCTGGGAAAGATTGAAGGTGGGAGGAGAAGGGGACGACAAAGAATGAGATGGTTGGATGGCATCATCGACTCAATGGCCATGAGTTTGAGTAAACTCCAGGAGTTGGTGATGGACAAGGAGGCCTGGCGTGCTGCAGTCCATGGGGTCACAAAGACTCAGACACGACTGAGCGACTGAACTGAACTGAAGCTTCAGATTCCACCCTGTCAAGTAGCTCAAGAATTCCCTAGATTGTGTTTAGAGGTCTTGTTCACTGTCACCCCCGCAAGGCCAGGAACAGTGCTAAACACATAATAAGTACATAGTAAACACATAATAATGTATGCTTGCTGATTAATTAAACAATAGATTAAATATTGTTAGCAGAACTCTGTTTGTTTCCATTCCTCAACTCTGCTGCTGCTGCAGCTAAGTTGCTTCAGTTGTGTCAGACTCTGTGCGACTTCAGTTGTGTCCCACTAGGCTCCCCTGTCTCTGGGATTCTCCAGGCAAGAACACTGGAGTGGGTTGCCATTTCCTTCTCCAGTGCATGAAAGTGAAAAGCGAAAGTGAAGTCACTCAGTCGTGCCCGACTCTTAGCGACCCCATGGACTGCAGCCTTCCAGGCTCCTCCATCCATGGGATTTTCCAGGCAAGAGTACTGGAGTGGGGTGCCGTTGCCTTCTTATTTCTTTCCCTTATCTGTAAGACTCCCTAGAAGCTCTGGTCACACATGGTTCTTGGTGCTCAGAATCTTAGAGAAGAAGTCATCCTTTCCTTCACAGGGCATATTCCCAAGAAAGGAAGATTATTGATCCTTCATGGGCCATGAACCCAAACTGAATCAATTATTGTATGTGAGGGGAATGGGTATTATCAGCTTATTAGCTTAGAAAGAAAGGGGCTGGATTATTAGCAGCTCCACCAGAATCAAATCAATTGAAGATGTGGCAATTCCTAAAAAGAAAGAGCACTGAGCATACATCACACAAAATTACAGATGTCTTCTAAAGATACTGTAATAACGTATCAACAAATGGCTTATCTAATCACATAACTCAAATTATGAGATGTACAATATGTGGTCTGGTCACTCAGTGATCCAGAAAACTGTATGCCAGCCAAGTTAACAACTGGGTGATTGATTATGATTATTCAATTTAGTTTTAGTCCCTGAGCTTCAGAACAAACTATCTGACTTTTTTCTGTCTCATGTCATCTAATCTACAATTTGATGTGAGAGCATTGCTGTCAGTGTCACCCCCTTTATAAACCATCAGTGATTGCTTGTTACCTTTCAGAAAGGATCTCAAACTCTTTAGGCTAAGTTCTTTCATCCAACACAGTGGTTCCATGGTTCTTGGCCATTTCAAAATTGAGGAACCCTTTTAGTGACTCCCATATTGTAGAAGTAATTGTTTTAGTCATAAACATTAACTGATTAAAATATAATGACAGCTGCTGCTGCTAAGTTACTTCACTCGTGTCCAGCTCTGTGCAACCCCATAGACGGCAGCCCACCAGGCTCCCCCGTCCCTGGGATCCTCCAGGCAAGAACACTAGAGTGGGTTGCC
>SJYX01018057.1:30939-45376 GCA_006410675.1 Oreotragus oreotragus
GCCCATGGGATTTTCCAGGCAAGAGTACTACAAGTCTTATCAATTTAGTAATACTTTAAAATAAATTTTTATCATTAGAACATCAGCATATATTTGAATATTATTATAATATTTGATGTGAATATTTGTTATATTCCCTCAAAGAGTGCTGGATTTCATTCTAGCATGCAGTTAAGTAACTTGCAGATCAGTTTGATCCTTTCAGGGATTTCTTTTAAGTTTTGCTCTGTCAGATTCAGAGTAGTTTTTATTCTGAGGCTTGTTGTTCAGTTGCTAAGTCATGTCTGACTCTTTGCAACCCTACAAACTGCAGCATGCTAGGCTTCCTTGTCCTTCACTGTCTCCCTGAGTTTGCTCAAACTCATGTCCATCCAGTCAGTGGTGCCATCCAACCATCTCATCCTTTGTCACCCCATTCTCCTCCTGCCATCAATCTTTCCCGTTCTGAGGTTAATTTAACTCTGTTACTACTAAAGTGTGATTTTTCTGTGTACTTTACTGAATGATATTGCTAGATCTGTCCACTCTGGCTGATTGGAACACAGACTGTGTTCACAGTCTTGCCTCCAGGAATTGTTTAGCCTCTTGCTTCTTAGTTCTTTTCTTGTCCTGCAATGGTTTTCTTACATGCACGCATGAATTCAAACTCAACCAAAGGGATTTCCTCTGTTCGTGTTCTCTCGCCTCCTCTCTCTTTCTCTTGAACTTCCTCTTTGGTGTGTTGCCTGAAAACCATAGCTTCTTTGGCACCCCCAAACTCCCATTTCAGTCTCAAGTCAGCTCACGCTGTTTAGTTTTGCTTGCTCTGAATTGCAACCTAGAAGCAGCTTCCAGGAAATAACCTGGGGAAATTATAAGGCTCATCTCATTTCTTTTCCTTCTCTCCTGTACCAGTCTTGTGATGTCTGCTGTTCAATACCTGAAACCCACCAACCACTTTGTATGGATTTCTGGTTTTCTATTTGTTTATGACAGGAGGCCAATCCTTGTAGCAGTTAATCCACATAGGCAGAAGTAGAAGTCTTGTGAGGAGCTTTGAATAAACCAAAGCAATAGCAGACTTTTCCATTTAAAACATTTTTTCAGCAGTGAAAATCCCACAACCTGCCATTGTGGATCTCCAAATAACAGTCATTATTTTTCATGGTATTTCAAGTGAATCTTTGGAACACATCTGCTTGCTGCAGGAGTCAATCCAAAATAAGGGAACGCATAAGTACTAATGTCTTTGGATATTTCACCCTTATAGAAGAAGTGAACACTTCTTTTATAGTTGGAGTTAGTTGGAGTTTTATCCTGTAAAACTCCATCTAAAGTCTCAAAGAAGCATATACCATTATCACTCATTGCATGTTTTTGGTTTATTGTTGATCGCATGTTAGTTTTAGGTCATATTTATTGTGTAGATTTTTATGTTTATATTATATGACTACTTTGATTATACAGTAAGCCCAAATGTGCTATAATGTGTTCAATATATTTATTCCCATTTTATAGGAGTTGGAACATCATTTTATTATTTCAAATGATGTTACATTTTGCTCTTGAGCCTTGTTATTGGCTATATTTATAATTAATTGGATTCTATGTCTTTGGTTAGGAGCACAATCCTTTTTATGACATAATTCCTATGGGAAAAATAAGAATCATTTTATAATTATTTGCTTTATAACACTGTTTTCAGAGACATATTGTAGCAAAAGTAGCCTTTGCTTTAAACAGCTTTAGTTTAACTCTTGCATTGCTCCTCAACATGGTATGTGTGTATGTCTTATCTCCTCAACTAGGTAACAGTGTGCTAAAATCAAAGATCAAGTATTGTACTCCTTGTAATGCCTTACCTATCAGAGGAAAACTGCATGATATAATGCTATTTTATTTTAAACTATATTTTTAATCAACAAAATACTTTCTTTAAATTATGTTTTATGTGAAAGTCTAATTTATAAAATGGGTGAGTTAAAATTATTCTAGTTGACATGGGACTGGGAGCTCAGACCCCCACTTACTGGCTTCCTTCCACTTCTCTTGCGTGGTAGTCACTGGAACCCCTTCATTGTACAGTGAGGCTCCAGGGTAGACAGTTTAGGATTTGGAGTTAGTCCATCTGAGTTTCAAGTCCAGGACCCATTATTTATTGTTGAGAGATTTTAAACAAGTAACTTAACCTTCTCTTTGGCTATTCTATATAAAATAGGATTTTAATAATTTTAACATCTCTGGATCGGTTAGGGATGATTTTGGCTAAAGGTGACAGAGGAAATCTAATTTAGATTACCCCGCCCTCCCAAAAAAAAAACCCAGAGATTTCTTTTTTGTAATTAAAAACAAGTTCAGATGTATATAGTTGCTGTGGGGTTTTTTTTTTTCTCACAATTTAAATGATGTTGTTGGGGGTCTTTTTATCTTTCTGCTCCATCATATTTAGCGTTTTGGCTTTCATCCTCGTGCTTGCTGCGTTATAGTCACGAGACAGCCATTCATTTATGAGTTTCAGAAAAGAAGAAGGGGCAGGCATTCACCTCAGGAAGTTGGTTTTTAGTTCAAAAAGGGAGATTCTTCCCAATACAGTTCTTTTTATAGCTCAGTAGCCAGAACATCCCCATTCTTTGCCAATCAGTTTCCTAAAGTAATTTGTCTGGACCTGTCAAAAAGTTTTCCCCGGGTAGGATAGAGGACCCACGTTTCCAGGTTTCATGGGATCTCCAGCCCAACCGATGAATGCAGAGGATAAATTACTACAAAATCCTTGACAGAAATACTGAAAAGGTCCATATAACATAGCAACATACTGTGTCTAAAGCTAAGTATCTGGGTATGATTGAGCAAATTCTTTCCCGGTTGATAAAATAAATTAATCAAGCCCAAATTAATCAAACTGGCAGAGGAGAAGAAGAGAGCTCACTGGTGTCTGCCACGTGTGCCCCCATACCTGCATGGTGGAGATTAGATGGCTACTGTGAGCTTCAAACGAGGGTGTGTGTGGAAAATATTTTCCAGCTGTAAAAGCACTATCCAAACGAGAGTCTCCATTATGTTGACTGCTTGGTGAATGTTTGAGAAGTGAGTGAAGGGGGAAATTTCAGTAAAGAATAAGAATGTCTTTGCAAGTCCTGAATCAATGATTAGCAAAATATATTCCCCTGACACCTTTATTAGAAGGCATCAGAAAGATTAAGTAAAAATATAACTTCAGACCTACTCAAACTTTAAATGTGTCCCAGAAACCTGTATGTTAATACATTTCCCAAGTAATCCTTGTGCCCCTTAAAATGGAGGCTCATGGGCCCACATGACTAGTGCAACAGTGAGGCAGAGCCAGGTTTTCTTGAGTAGATGTGCACAGGCCGTGGGTATTTTGAAGCCCAAGAGACGGGAACACCAAACAAAGGAGCAGACTCCTGAACAGCAACCATACCAACTCTTAAACCCCAAACACAGTGTAAGCACTCAATAATGTTGGCAACTTTTATTATTATTGACAATTTTCTCCAGCACCAGGAGACCTAGATCTTAATGAAAGCCGCAGCCATGGTTCAGTTGCTTAGTCACCGTCTGTGAAATGAAGTCACTATTGCCCAAGCCTGCTAGCGGTAGACACCATTGAAGTCTCCCAATTCAATCCACAGGGAACAATAGGACGTTTCCAATGCCTTCCATAAGTCAGTAAGAAATCTTGAGCCTCAGGATTGTTTTGAAGGTATTGCAAGACTTATGTAGTATCTCTTAAGTCCCTCAAAAAGAAGACAGCCTAAAACAAATTCAAGCCATAATGATTAGTGCCGTCTCCTTAGCTCAGAGTGCTTGGAAGGACAGGTGATAAATTATTACAAAATCTTTGACAGAAATGCTTAAAAGGTTTACGTAACATCATAGCATGTCTGAAGCTAAATATCTGGGTATGATTGAACAGATCCTTTCCATTGATTTTCAAACAAATTAATCAAGTTTATAGGTGATCGTTTTAGGCTGTATGTCCCAAATTGCATAACTGGACCTGAAAAAGTTTGTTTATATATGTGTATATATACACATGTGCACACATACATATGCAGACATGTATATGCATATATTTTTAAATGTGTGTCTATATATATATACCTATATATAATACATGCACATTTATACACACATTGTAAAAATACTGTGAGGGTCACATGGTGACCGTGGTTATTGGTTTAAAAAAGCAGGTTCCAAATGTTCATATGTTATTCTTTGAGCCTTTTTCCTACAAGCTTAGCATACCTCTAGAGCTTGCACAAAGGATATTTGTAAGCATGGCACATGAGAACTTCCTAAACTTTCTGTTAATAACATGATAATGGTACCTTCAAGGTGCTGAAAAGTTAGGAAGGAGCAGGAGAAGTGGATAGAAATAAGGAGGATCTTTACCTTGAACAAGTCACCTAACCTCTCTCAACTTCCATTTCTGCACTCATAGGATGAGAATAATAATACTGACAACACAGGGCTCTTATGGGGATTGAATTGAATAATGAATATAAAGCACCTAGGATGATCACCAGTACATAGTGAGCCCTTGATAAACCACTGTTATTTTTACTTTCACTATCCTCTATAGGGTGATAGGTTTGAGGAAGTGATTTGAGCCTAAGCTCCCTGATTCATAGTGTTCAAAGGCACCCCCTGAGAAAAAAAGGAACAGTCCCAGCCTGGCCTGGCCTGTTGGAAGAGTTCTCCATGAAACCCACAGACTGCAACCTGTTCTCCAACATGGAGGCCACAGACCCAACAAAGGTTGGATTTGGAAGGAGCCTTGGAGAAGTACTCTTTGGCATTGTCCTTTAGAGGTCCAGGTTGGGCCAGGTGCAGAACCCCTCGCCACTTCTGCCTCCAGCAGGGACTGGCCTCCAATATACTTCTTCATCCTGTTTCTGAAGGTCACCTGAGCATAAATGGGCAGGTGTGGTGACTCCCCACCCAGAAACACCATACCGCAGGGCGGGTGAGATTCTGGTTCTCACATCCGAATCAAGCTGGTGCTGTTTGTTGGCCTGCTGAACTAGGTAGGTAAAGATGCTTTCCTTCACTTTTGAGATGTAGAAAGGCATTTCTCCCTTCCTGTTTTAAACTCAAAAGAGATTTGCAATGATCCCGCTGGTGCATCTTTCTGCATTCGGTTTGCTGTAAGGACTAAATTATTCTTAAGGCAAAAAATAGAAGGAAGCAAAGTCTCTAGACTGACCTATAATTAACGTCTTCCTTCTTTGAGTGTGATCATCTTTGTGCAGAAATGTTATTGTGTGCCATCTCCATTGTGTGGCCACTTTTCAGTTATAATCTTCTAAGAATGCAAAGAGAGGCTCCTTGTAAATTAAATATGCTTGTGGAGAAGGAAATCCCTGTATGAGGAACAACTACAATGTGACAGGCATTGTTCTAGATATTTTGCATATGATATCTATTTTAATCTTTAAAATAACCCAGCAAGCAAGTTAGTGGTAATATTCCCATTTTTTTAATGGTAAACTATACATAAAATTAACCATTTTAAGTGTGAAATTCACACTTAAGTGGCATTCACATTGTTACACAACCATTACTACCATTCATCTCCAGAACTTTTCTCATCTTCCCAAACTGAAACACTGTACCCATTAAACACAAACTCCCCATCCCCTTCTCTTCTCAGCCCCTGGCAACTACCATTCTATTTTCTGTCTCTTTAACTTTGACTATTCTAGGTACCCCATGTGAATGGAGGACAGCATTTGTTCTTTTGTGTCTGACTTATTTCACTTAGTATAATATCGTCAATGTTCATGTATGTTGTAGTGTATGTCAGAATTCCCTTCCGTTTTAAGGTTGAAAATATTTCACTGTATGTACATACCACATTTCGTTTCCCTGTTCATCTGTTGAAAGGCACTTGGGTTGTTTCCATTTCTAGATTATTGTGAAACTGTTTCTATGAACATTGGTGTACAAGTATCTGTTTTTGTCCCTGCTTTCAGTTCTCTTGGGTTTTTATTTAGGAGTGGAATTGCCGGGTAATATAGTAATTCCATATTTAACTTTTCAGGAACTGCCAAACCCTTTCCACAATGGCTACATTATTTTATATTCCTACCAACAAGACATGAGGATTCCAATTTCTCTGTATTCTCACCAACACGTGTTATTTTCTGGTTGTTATTGTTGTGTGATCATAGCCATCCTAATGACATGAAGTGGCACTACCATTGTATAGGTGAGGAAGCTGAAGGTCAAAAATCTGGGGTGTCTTATTCAGGAGAAGTGATGGCACCCCACTCCAGTCTGTTAGTAAGCAAAAAGGGCTCAGTTCTAGTCTAGAGCTCTTAGGCATCAAACGTTTGCTGCATTCCTTGCACAAGCACCATGCTAGGAACTGAGGACCCTTAGGAAAACCATAGAGGACAGAGTCCCACTTAAAAGAAGAGCTTGGTTGCGTCTGTTTTTATTTCCAATAGCCATCCAAGGATGGACAGGCTGTTTCCTGGGGTAATTGCCAGGTCAAGAGCACAATTCGGAATTTCAGTTTCCATAGTTATAAATAGAGGCTTTTGAATTTTCATTTCTCTTACTTCTCTTGGTCAGTCAAGTGGTTTTTGACCTTGTTCCAAACAAGGATCCTGCTGAGGACATCATGCATGTTCCTTTCTGCAGCCAATTCAATCGTTCTGATTGTGGAGCTAAGGCACAGTTCTTATTTGAAAATTCAGAGTGAGAGAGACAAAGGCTATGAAATAGAAGCAGTAGGGAAAGAAAAAGATAGCATATTCTGAGGTTGGTGTAACTAGCGTGGCGCAGCATCTCAGCCGCTTGAACACCTTCTGTGTCTGCCCTTGGCATACAGGATGATGGGAATCTCCAGTTGCAGACACAAGGCCCCCGCCTTGCAGCTTCCTGGCATAGGAGAGGCTTCCATATCTTTGTCATCTGACAGAAGGCACAGCCAAAGCTTGGGCAGAGCGAATGCCTTTGTCTGAGATCCCACTGCTAACAATATGAGAGGCTAGAAAGGCCTCCAGTTTGCTGGCAGTTTCTCTGGGCCTCTGGACTGTGTTCCACTGGCCTCCTGCTTCGGCATCTTGTGAAAGATGGTGACCAGGGGGACCCCTTTTTCTTAAAGTCTAGTCTGTCTCACCTGCTAATGCCTATCATTAGCAGCATGGAATATGGGGCAGAGCCGTGTGGAGTCAGAGTAGATGATGTCTAGGACCTGTTTCAAGCGCTTTGGATGAGAGGGAGCTGGGCCTTAGTTTATGACTTCAGGACTTTCAGTTCAGTTCAGTCGCACAGTCATGTCCAACTCTTTGCGACCCCATGAATCGCAGCACACCAGGCCTCCCTGTCCATCACCAACTCTGTGCAAATTAGGACTGATCAAGCTTCACTGAAAGCTCAGCTGGTAAAGAATCTGCCTGCAATGAAGGAGACCCCAGTTTGATCCCTGGTTTGAGAAGATCCCCTGAAGAAGGGAAAGGCTACCCACTCCAGTATTCTGGCCTAAAGAATTCCATAGATTGTATAGTATGTGGGGTCACAAAGAGTCAGACATGACTGAGCAACTTTCACATCTTACTCTCGCAACTTGATTTTCCTTATCTGTGAAGCAGAGATATTAACTTAATTTCAAAGGGTTTTAATTGTGAACTAAGGAAGTATATAGCTAGATGCTAGGCACATAGGTAGTCATTTATACAGAGAATTAAAATAATGGTCTTCAGTGAAATTTCATCCCTTCTATTGGAAAGACACCTCAGATTTTGAGCCCTTCTTATGTTCTTAAATTTGGAACACAGCACAGCACATGATTTTATACATCCTGCATTTGAAAATAAATTCAATTCTGTAGGCCACTCCAGGATAGGCTCTTTCACTGAGTTAATTTTGCTCCAATTTTCAATAATCTATAGAGACTCATTTACCCAAGCCCTCAGGATCCAAGCCTCAGACCATGCCAGTTCCATTCAGTAGCCAGAGTTATTAACCTGCCCACCAAAAGCTGGAGAATTCTCTTGGGAAAGCATCGCATGTGTTAATCCAACCATTGCATCTAATCCAAGTCATTAACTACTTTAATTAAATCAAATTTAGTAAATTTGTATGAACACCTAGAATGTGGCATAGGCGCTAGGTCCCAGGAACACAAAGATGAATAGACACAGCCTCTGCTTGGGGGATATCCCCAAGCCTCTGTGTGCCTAGGGCATATGTGTGACAGATGCTGTGGGCAAGCCTCTCCCTTGAGGGCCTTAACAGAGCTGCTATGTCCACGTCTTCTTCAAGAGACACCTTCAGTCTTCCCAAAGCCACGCTCTCCCTCCTTCCCACACTTCCTCCAACTCTTCTCCCTCCCTCGCCTCCCTCTTTCCCCTCACCATTTCTTCCTTTCCTCAATTCCATCCTTCTTTCTTCCTTCTCACCTTCCTTCTATTCACAAATGATTAGCTAATACCTGCTATGTAAAAGGTACTGTTCCAAAACAAGACAGATAAGCCTCTCCTCTCAAAAGCTTGTATTTTTTTTTAAAAAGTTTTGAGATAATTCTAGACAACAAATAAGTTGTAAAAATAGTACAGTGTTCCTATATTACGCTTCACCTAACTTCCCTTTCCGCCAACATCTTATATAAAGATAATGTAAATATTGAAACCAGGAAATTAACATTGATACATTTCTATTAGCAATCCCACCAATATTATTGGGTTTTTTTCCAATTTTTTTCTACTCCTTTTTCTGATCCAGGAAACAATATAGGTTCTTGTATCATGTTTAAACATCATTTCTTATTTTTCTCCAGTCTCACAATCCTTCAGTCATGACCTTAATGCTTTTGAATAGAACTGGTCAGGTATTCTGTGCATTGTCACTCAGTTTGAGATTGTCTAATGTCTCATACTTAAACTGAGATTCTTCGTTATTGGGACAATACCACAGAAGTGATGTATCCTCAGCGCATCACAAGGAGGTATATGATGTCAAATGTTTTGTCGCTGCTGCTGTTAACCCTGGATTACACTTGTCAGGTTAGCACTTGGTAAAGGTGGTGTCTAATGTGTTTCTTCTCTGTAATAAAAATAGCCTTTTCTCCTTTATAGTTAATTAGTATCTTGTTGGGAGACAGTTTGAAACTGTGCAAATATCTTCCTTCTCATCATGTTTTCACCCACTGATTTTATTACACACTGGTATTTGAATGCTTCCTTACTCAAGAAGCTCATCGTTGATTCGGAAGAGTTAGACAGTAAAGAAGTAATAAAATAAATTCTAGATAGTGAAAGGGTTGTAAAGAAAATATAAGGAGGTAGGGTAACAGAAAGAGAGGTCTGTTTTAGATGGCACATCAGGGACATTCTCTCTAAGGAAGTGACATTTGAGCTGAGACCTGAATGACAACCCAGCTGAATGAGAACAGAGAGGAAGGCACTCCAAGCAGAGCACAGGACAAAAGCAAGAGCCTGGAAACCAGAGCGAGCAAAGCCTACTTAAGAAAAGGAAACGAGCCAGGGGTGGCTAGATGGAGTAAGGAGGGAGGTGGTGGGAGCTGAGCTAAGGATGCCGAGGTAGGGAGGACCAGATCAGGTGAACCTTGAGGGTAGAGTAGCAAGTTTAAAAGTTTTCTACGTACAGTGCCTCCTCCTTCATTAAATATGTTTTCTGTCTGTGCTGTCCCATAGTCTATTCATTAGCCACATCTGCTACTTAAATATAAGTTTTGATCAGTGGAAATAAAATGAAATTGAAAATTTAGTTCCTTGGTCACCGTAGCCACATTTTAAGTGGTCAAGAGCCACTGCTGTGGCCAATGACTACCCTATTGGATGGCGCAGGTATATAAACTTTACCTCATGGCAGAAGGTTCTACTGGGCAGCAGCACTCTTACATATGCCTTCTGGAGGTCGTTTTACCATGTTTGTTTCTATGGGTGATACAGAGTGGAGTGTGTTATGGGACTGAATGAGTGAGTGAGTGAAGTCGCTCAGTCATGTCCGACTCTTTGCGACCCCACAGACTGCAGCCTACCAGGCTCCTCCATCCATGGGATTTTCCAAGCAATAGTACTGGAGTGGGTTGCTATTTTCTTCTCCAGTTATGGGTCTGCTTTCCATTAACTTTAAGTCTAGTAGACAAATAAGCGATAAGTACAGTACCAGGTAGCGTGTATTAAGACCAGGGCATAGCACAGAAAAAGCGCTGTAGAGTTTGGATGAAGCACTGACAGCTGGATGACCAGCACTTAGGTGTCTAGAGATCGAAGGGTGAGAAGGTTCTGAGGAGTTGAGATAAGGAAGTTTGGTGTGAGCTAAAGTTTTGGAGACATAAGGTGATAGATGAGGATGGTGAGTAGTCCAGATTGGCTGGCATTTGGGTGTATGTGTGGAAAAATGTGAGAGAAAGACTAGCTGGTAGGTGGGCCATATAGTGTGAAAGACCTGGAAGCCAGGCTGAGTTTTATCCCATAGGCAGTGGGGAGCCATTCATGGTTTGGTTTTGTTTTGTTTTGTTTTGTTTTTTCACCAAAGGAGTAACCTTACCAAAACTGTGCTTCAGAAAGATTGGTCAGTCTGTGGTATATGAGGTGGACTGTGGTGGGGACAGACTGCAGTGAGAATGTTGGAAATCCATTTGCAACAGAGCAAACATGAGATTGTTCCTATTCCAGCATATAATTTTTCTAAAACCTAAAATCATTCTCAAGCAGATAAAGTCAGACTGCTTGAAATACAACATTCTGAAATAAACTTTGAGAGTTGAAAATACACTATTTTATTTTGCCATAAGGAGTATTTAAAATACTCATTGTAGCAAGCAGATATGTTACATAACCATAGTATAAATACAGAAACCATGAAATTAATATTAACTTATAAAGCCCACAGGATCTGATTTGGGTATTTGATAAACAGGTGCTCTTTGTGTATGTTTGTTCACCCAAATCAGAGGTTAAATATGTTTAAATATTACACTTCATAAAAATCACCTGAGCAGCTTGTTACAGCACAGTGCCAGGCCACATTTCAGGTTCTGATGTTTTAGATATGGGATAGGGTCTGGAGACCTAGATCTTAACAAAAGAAGCAGTAATAGGAGGGAAGTCACACAAGAAACACTGCCCAGTCCTATTTCCTTAGAAGTTTTCTGTCTTACAGTTAACAGAGTCCCCTTCTCATTATTTATAGGCTATAGCCCTAAAGATATTAAAAGAGAAATGTTCCCCTTTCATTATACCTTTTTCTTCCACCTCCATGAAGTAGTAGATTTAAGAGAACTGTAACATATTTTTCCCATTACAATTTCTTTTTTATTTTACCCACTTTAAATAGGCTTAAAGAAGTATCCCTTCAATTTTCTCTTTTTCTCCCAAGTGTTGATTTCCCAGAACTTGATCATCCGCCCTTCTCCCATGCTTCCCTTATAGTGACATTACTTTTGTATTGCCCTGTCTGCCCTGTACCACTAAAAGCTCTGTGAGGACCAGGACCTTGTTTGAGTCACTTCCACGAACCTCACAGGGCTTGGCTGGGATCACCACAGCTAACACTTGTAGGACGCTCAGAGCTCTGGCCCAGCTGGTACCACAATGCTTCTAATAACCCTGCCAAACTAGAGTCTCTACCAAAGCTGTTTTACAGATGAGATTACCCAATCTCAATGAGTTTAAGTGACATCCTTATGGGCACACAGCAATTAACTGAGTGATTTTGAACATAGGTCTCTGAACCCAGCTTCCCATATTGGTTTTGCCCTTCACCACATGGCCCCAGAGAAAATAGTTGTTTGGTGATGATGTTTTTTCACTGGGGTCCTAGGAGCCCTGTTGTCAAGGGGAGAGCAGGAGGGTGACAGCATCTTCCCCTTTGCCCTCAGGGTTTTGCTTGTTGTCATTCACTTCCTCTAGTACTTTCTTTTCCTATTTCTCCAGTGCCTTGCACCCAGGCACCATCTGCCCTAACAGTCAGTTCTTCCATTAGCCCACCTTCAAGAGGAGTGTTCCCAATTCACAGGTCCCTGGGGAGTCCAGAGGGTGATAATTACAGACCTTTCCTCCAAACCCACACAAGTAAGGCACTTTCACAGTTAACACGGCCCTGTTCTTCCAAATGTGTCACAAGCAGACAAACTGCTTGCAAAAAGATGCTTTAAGATTTCCTTCGGCGATCCATGCCTCTGTGAAACAGATGGGGGTTTTGACACAGGAGCCTCATCTGCACAGACAGTTTCTGCAGGGAAGTGACTGGGGAGACCAGTAACATTCAAGAGCCCTTGGGTCCTACAACCAGATCCTCAGGAGCATCGTCCTCTCCCAAGGGCTTTCTTGCTCCAGACGCAGTGCCTCCAGGTTGCAAGACCAGTGAAGCAACTTGTGTCTGGACTTGAGCAGAAAAGTACCTAACAGTTCAGACTGTCAGAGTCTACATTAATGGAGACTCCAACACAATGGCTGGGCAGACCCTGATGTGCAAATCCTCTCATGAGAAATTAGCAAGCAGCTTGAAGAGAAGGTAGGAAGCATAGCCCTGGGAGTCCAAGACCAAAACCACCACCTTGAGAGGCCTTCTTTGCTCCCACCCACCAACCTCCCACTAGGCAAATAGCTGTGCTTTCCCCTAGGCCCCCAGGAAATTGTTTAGACCATCACTTAACCACAGCAAATTCAATTCATTTGGTAAGGTACCCAGTGGTACCTTACAATAGTGCCCTACTGTATGGTGACAGCAGGTTCTATGTTCTCCACTTCATAGCCTTGGACCCTGCTTTCTGGCCCATAATAGATGGTTCAGCTAATGAATGAACAAATAAATAACATGGCGGTCACTGTTGGAAGATTGTCTTGCCAAGAGGGATTATTTTTGCTCTTTGTGCAACTAAGATCAAGAGCTAGAATCAAGCAGGAGATGCTATGATTTTTAAAAACAGAAAGTTTGTTTCATTTTGTCTTTTAATCATCTGGACACTGGGAAGTTGAGATGTGTTAATCTCCTTGGAGGAGGCAAGGAGATCCCCTTCATGGAAGGGATTCGAAGCAGAAACTGGAGGAGAATACACAGAGATGCTCAGAGGGTGTCTGGACAGGTGGCTGATCTAGACATCTTGCAAGTTTCTTCCAACCTTGAGACTCTGATTTCTGAATTTGTTTTTATTTACCTGCATGGCTGCTTTATTGGCTGAATACATATGGGAATATATTTCATCTTCCAAAGTCATCTGAAGGCAGCCTCTCCACTTACCTAAGGAGCTTTTGGTAGGCAGCATGGATTGACTTATGGTAGGGCTGAATCACATGTTGCATGATTCACTGTGCTCTATAGATGCCCCCCAAAACGTATATCATTGTGTCTGCTGTTCCAAGATGACACTGTTATTTCCCACCTGTGCAAATACAGCTGTAAAACAATGATGTATGGCCAGCCATCCCTTCCCCAGGGTGTAGACAGAGAGCACACACCCTCTGGCTTGACACGCCCAAGAGGCACACACATACCCTCTCCTGAATTTCAATACTCATTTTCAATCCGGCTGAGAAGGGAAGAGAATTGCAAATGAACTCACGTTACCAGCAAAACCAAGCCAGCCTTTCTCCTAAATTACTTTGTATATTAAGTCTGTGGACTGCGGAAGCCCCTGCATCCTCCGTGGCTTCTTGAAAAATCAAAAAGGTTTCCAGCAGTTTCAGCAAACAAGCAGGCTCTGAGCCTTCTGTCTTTGTTAGAGATTTGATTCAAACTGTGTCCGCTAGCAGTGAAACACAAAAGGAAAGAAAGTCAGTATGGTATAACTTTGAAATTTTTAGCAAGCGCCACGGTAAAGAATAATAAACCATAAATTGCTGCATCTGGCTTTAAATTTATAAAGAAAACAATAATACCAGAAACTAAAAATGTTACTCTCTATTGTCATTAAAAAAAAAATGGTTTCTGGCTTTTCATCCCTTTTCATTCACCCTTTCACTTCACCAATTGTTGAAATTGCATCAAAGGCAACATCACTCTTTCCACACCCCTCCCTTAGGCAATACACTTGTGTGGAAAACTCCACCCAAATTCAAGCACCTGAGAGATGGGGAGAAGTTGAAAGTGATAAGGCCCTGCACCCCAAAGACCAGAGGTGTGTGGGGGTTTCTGATTAGGAAGCAAAGGAAGGAACTTACCTGGAGGACCAGTGAAATGTACCACTGACCCTGTCTGATTGACCCTGAGATGTCAAGTGCCATCTGTGTTCAAGGGGAAATCCTGCCCTTCTCCCCCAGCCACCCTCTTTTTCACCAGAGGTGCCACTGAATCATGTCATTTCCTAATAGAAACAGACTGTGGAAAGGAGGACAGGGCCTGCCTCCATTTTCTCTTCTTTTGTGTGTGCTCAGCAAACCAGGACCAATTCTATTCTATTTCATTCATTCAGGGCAATCATCTTGGACAGCATTATAATAAACACATAGGATTTTTTTTT
>SJYX01018058.1:9785-27884 GCA_006410675.1 Oreotragus oreotragus
GGTCCCATCACTTCATGGGAAATAGATGGGGAAACAGTGGAAACAGTGTCAGACTTTATTTTTGGGGGCTCCAAAATCACTGCAGATGGTGACTGCAGCCATGAAATTAGAAGACGCTTACTCCTTGGAAGAAAAGTTATGACCAACCTGGATAGTATATTCAAAAGCAGAGACATTACTTTGCCGACTAAGGTCCACCTAGTCAAGGCTATGGTTTTTCCTGTGGTCATGTATGGATGTGAAAGTTGGACTGTGAAGAAAGCTGAGTGTCGAAGAATCGATGCTTTTGAACTGTGGTGTTGGAGAAGACTCTTGAGAGTCCCTTGGACTGCAAGGAGATCCAACCAGTCCATTTGAAGGAGATCAGACCTGGGATTTCTTTGGAAGGAATGATGCTAAAGCTGAAACTGCAGTACTTTGGCCACCTCATGTGAAGAGTTGACTCATTGGAAAAGACTCTGATGCTGGGAGGGGTTGGGGGCAGGAGGAGAAGGGGACGACCAAGGATGAGATGGCTGTATGGCATCACGGACTTGATGGACGTGAGTCTGAGTGAACTCTGGGAGATGGTGATAGGGATAGGGAGGCCTGGTGTGCCACGATTCATGGGGTCGCAAAGAGCCAGACACGACTGCATGACTGAACTGAACTGAATTTTGAAGCTATATAACAAGATGCAGAATATTATTATAAATGGCATTGCAGTTGAGCATGTCTGTGGTACATCTGTATTATGCTACCTCTGTTGTGAGTCAAGTGTATCTAGATATGTAGTATTGGGTTTTCCAGGGAGAAACCCTTCAGAATTCCAAGTTCTGTGACTGAATTTTGCCTATCACTTGACTGAAGTAGGTTGGACTGTGGCAAGGTCTTGCATTGACTCTGCTATATGTCATAAATAAATACTGAATGCTATCCTAGATTATAGTTGAAAACTCCACGGGAAAGAGTACTTGATGTAGCATATTGCTTTGGCTATAGGAGACACCTATGCTATACTATCGGGCTTCTCAGGTGGCACAGTGGTAAAGCATCCAACTGCCAATGCAGGAGATGAAGGAGATGCAGGCTTGATCCTTAGTTGGGGAAAATCTCTTGGTGTAGGAAATGGCAATCCACTCTAGTACTCCTGCCTGGAAAATTCCATGGACAGAGGAGCCTGGCAGGCTAGAATCCATGGGGTCGCAAAGAGTCAGACAGAACTGAGCAACTAAGCATGCTGTATTCAGTTAAGTTCAGTCACTCAGTCATGCCCAACTCTTTATGACCCCATGAATTGCTGCACACCAGACCTCCCTGTCTATCACCAACTCCTGGAGTTCACTCAAACGCATGTCTATCTAGTCGGTGATGCCATCCAGCCATCTCATCCTCTGTCGTCCCTTTCTCCTCCTGCCCCCAATCCCTCCCAGCATCAGAGTCTTTTCCAAGGAGTCAGCTCTTCGCATGAAGTGGCCAAAGTACTGCAGTTTCAGCTTTAGCATTATTCCTTCTAATGAATACCCAGGACTGATCTCCTTCAGAATGGACTGGTTGGATCTCCTTGCAGTCCAAGGGACTCTCAAGAGTCTTCTCCAACTCCGCAGTTCAAAAGCATCAATTCTTTGGTGCTCAGCTTTCTTCATAGTCCAACTCTCATATGCATACACGACTACTGGAGAAACCATAGCCTTGACTAGATGGACTTTTGTTGGCAAAGTAATGCTTTAATATTATATTATATTACTATAGCAAACTATAGTAATATAATATTGTATTATACTACTATAGTATACTATAGTAATATAATATTATATTATACTATATTATACATGCTGTACTATATTATATCACATCACCCCATACTATTCCATACTATACCATACTATATACTATATTGGATGTGACAATACTTTATATAAGCATAGTATTAAAATGAGCTATTTAAATTTGAGCTTTGGTTTTTACCTATAAATCAAATTTTCAGGAGAGCTGAAGAATATATGATTAAATTCATGACCATAGTACACATACTCACACCATTCATACAGCCATGCACACATGAAGAATGGCAAATCATCAAGAATAAAACTGTCTCTGTTTTGTTTAAAAAAATAGCAGTACTGCACATTTAAATTGAAATATCAAAAATATGATTTGAAATTTATCTTCACAGTCTTACATGAACATTCACTATGACTCAACATCATTTTACGCTTCTATGAATACACAGAATTTTTTGAGACTTAAGTGAAATAATTTAAGAAATTCAAATGTGTGTGTTTAAAGCAAGGTATAATTTCAAAGATCAAATATTAAAGACAGATCATATGGTTCCACTTACATGAAATGTCCAAAAGTGGTGGATTTTTGGAGTCATAAAGTAGATTGGCCCATGTCTGAGCATAGGGGTGGAGATGGAATTAACAGAAGATGGACAGAAGGATTATGTGTGATGAAATTCTCTAAAGCTGTGTTATAGGGATGATTGTACAAATTGGTGAAACTACTACAAATTATTGATTTGTATATTTAGGTAAATTTTATGATATGGATTAATTTTATGATAAATGATATTCTAAATGTTATTTTGAAATGAAAAAGAAAGTTAAATATAATATGTTCCAAATAAATATGGAAACAAAATTAGTATTTTTGTAAATTAGTGTTTATTTTACCTTATGAATACTTTTTTATAGCTTTTAAGGACAAAATGTTTTCCCAACTGATATCTCAATAAAATGACTTAGATTTCTCTATAGTTTGACATTTGTTGCAATGAAATTATTACAACTTTTCACTTATAGTTCACATTCACATCTATATTCATATTTCATAATCATAATTCTTACTATTTTAGCAATGGTAAAATATTTTACCAATAGAACACACCACAGTTAACCAACCATCTCTTGATAAACATTTGGCTGTTTACATAAAGAAACCCTTTAATTAGGATATTGTTACAGGTGTTCATTGAAACATTATAAACATGTCTTTTGATATATATTTGCCATTGGTTAAAATATGGACTGTGTTCATATTCTTCATCTTAAAAGTTTTCATACTTTGCCTATATGTAGGATGATTTACTTAATATGGTTATCCTCTACTGCTGAATATGTTAAACTGTTTTCCACTCTTTCCTCTCTCTTAAATCTGGAGATTGCCGACAGCTCTGATGTGCAAAGTCAGATTTTGTCCAATGTGGCTTCCAATTAGCCTAAGAAGGTGAGGGCATTGCCCTTAGGTTAGAGAAATCTAATTCTTAAAAAGGGAAGCCTTTTCTGGAGTACATGTAACTAAACTAGCATTACTTTTTCTAGCAAGGCAGTGCACTCAGTGTCATTATATAAACATCATCTGCTTTGCTTTGATTTTTGCTCTTTAGTTATGAAGGCCCCCAATTAACTTCAGCTGGATGTGAACTTAAAGCTTCACCTTAGTGGGATAAGAGACAGGGAGATCTCATTTTGCAACTATTTTGTTGAGACTTTCCAATCCTCCTTTTGCTTTTGCCCCACCCTTATCCCCTCCAACTTTTGCACTGGCTACTCAGCATCTGGAACTTCTCTGGCACGTATGTGTAGATGTTATTGTACATACACATATCCATATAATTACACACAATGTTTTTAAAGAAAAATGAGCTCCTTTACTTAACCAGCATAGTTTAGCAATAAATTACAGATAAATACACATCAAATTGGAGGTTTCTCAGGTAGCCTAAGTGATAAAGAATCTACCTGCCAAAAAAGACCCAGGTTTGATCCCTGAGTCAGGAAGATCCCCTGGAGTAGGAAATGGCAACACACTCTAGTATTTTTTGCCTGGAAAATTCCATGGACAGAGGAGTCCACAGGTTCTCGAAGAGTCAGACACAACTGAGCTACTGAGCATGCCCACATTTGTTACACTTTTCTTTCCACCCAGAACATATTTGACTCTCCCTATGGAATTTAATACAAAATTAGAAAACATTTTTGGTATTAAATTCAAAATCTAAGATGTCTCTGTGATAAACATCGGTCTTTACATTATATTTGTATGTGACTTCTCTTGATCCAGAGATCCATTAACTTAACAGTCAGTATGCAAAGATGGAATAAGGAAAAAATAAACTGCAAAAAATAGCCCTATTTAAAGTGTGAAGAAATAAAGGATACCCTGAAATCACAGGCCTTATGGACATCTGCAATCTCAAGAGGAAATTACTATATGAGTGTACAGCCCCTAGAAGTGGGGAGTAAGATTTAAGTTCTAAGATTGTGGGGGAAGTATTTTTAATTATTTTTTTCCTCGATCAGATCCTCCATTGTCTGTGAAGTGTCTTCTTCTAATACTTCTTGAAAAAGTATTGTGAAAAAATTTGACCTTCCTTTAGAGGCTATGTGGATTTCTCATCACTGTTTTACTTACTCATAGAAGTGTGGGAGCTCAAAGAAGGTATTTTTAAACATTTTATTAAGAAAAAGGTCTTTTTTTTGGTCAGTCACTAAATCCTATCTGACTCTTTGCACCCCATGGACTTCAGCACACCAGGCTTCCCTGTCCTTCAGTATCTCCCAGAGTTTGCTCAAACTCATGTCCATCAAGTCAGTGATGCCATCTAAACATCTCATTCTCTGTCACCTCCTTCTCCTCCTACTTTCTGTCTTTCCCATCATCAAGGTCTTTTCCAGTGACTAGGTTCTTCACATCAGGTGGCCAAAGTATTGGAGCTTCAGCTTTAGCATCAGTCCTTCCAAAGAATATTCAAAATTGCAGATTTGAGATAATTTCCTGGTAAATTTCTGCATGTCCACTATCTAGATTCCATTATTAAGATTTCACTGTACATGTTCTATCATATACCTACTAACTATCTACATTCTACCCTATATCCATTAACTAATCAGACTTATGGTTTAGTTTCATTGAGTTAGACAAGGCTGTAGCCCATGTGATCAGATTGGCTAGTTGTCTGTGATTGTGGTTTTAGTCTGTCTGCCCTCTGATGCCCTCTCTCAATGCCTACCATCTTATTAGGGTTTCTCTTACCTTGCACATGGCGTGTATCATCTTCACAGCCACTCCAGCAAAGCTCAGCCACCACTCCTTACACTGGATGTGGGGTAACTCCTCTCAACCGCTGCCCCTGACTTTGGATGAGGGGTAGCTCCTCTAGGCTGTGCTTATGCACCACCACGGCCCCAGGCTCGTGTGCTGTGTGCTTGTGCGTGCATGGAAAATGATTTTCATGACCCAGATATTCATGAAGACATGCTCACTCACACTCACCTAGAGCCAGACATCCTGGAAGACAGGTGGGCCTTAGGAAGCATCACTACGAACAAAGCTAGAGGAGATGATGGAATTCCAGTTGACCTATTTCAAATTCTAAAAGATGATGCTGTGAAAGGGCTGCACTCAATATGTCAGGAAATTTGGAAAACTCAGCAGTGGCCACAGGACTGGAAAAGGTCAGTTTTCATTCCAATCCCAAAGACAGGCAATGCCAAAGAATACTCAAACTACCACATGATTGCAACATATCACAGCTAGTAAAGTAATGCTCAAAATTCTCCAAGCCAGGCTTCAGCAATATGTGAACCGTGAACTTCCAGATGTTCAAGCTGGTTTTAGAAAAGGCAGGGGAACCAGAGATCAAATTGCCAACATCTGCAGGATCACTGAAAAAGCAAGAGAGTTCCAGAAAAACATCTATTTCTGCTTTATTGACTGTGCCAAAGCCTTTGACTCTGTGGATCACAATAAACTGTGGAAAACTCTGAAAGAGATGGGAATACTAGACCACCTGACCTGCCTCTTGAGAAATCTGTATACAGGTCAAGAGGCAACAGTTCAAACTGGACATGGAACAACACACTGGTTCCAAATAGGAAAAGGAGTATGTCAAGGTGGTATACTGTCACCCTGCTTATTTGACTTATGAGAAACACTGGGCTGGAGGAAGCACAAGCTGGAATCAAGATTGCCAGGAGAAATATCAATAACCTCAGAAATGAAGATGACACCACCCTCATGGCAGAAAGTGAAGAAGAACTAAAGAGCTTCTTGATGAAAGTGAAAGAAGAGAGTGAAAAAGTTGGCTTAAAGCTCAACATTTAGAAAACAAAGCTCACAGCATCTGGTCCCATCACTTCATGGGAAATAGATGGGGAAACAGTGGAAACAGTGGCTGACTTTATTTTTCTGCGCTCCAAAATCACTGCGGATGGTGATTTCAGCCATGAAATTAAAAGACGCTTACTCCTTGGAAGGAAAGTTATGACCAATCTAGATAACACATTTAAAAGCAGAGACATTACTTTGCCAATAAAAGTCCATCTGGTCAAGGCTATGGTTTTTCCAGTGGTTATGTATGGATGTGAGAGTTGGACTGTAAAGAAAGCTGGGTGCAAAATAATTGATGCTTTTAAACTGTGGTGTTGGAGAAGATTCTTGAGAGTTCCTTGAACTGCAAGGAGATCCAACCAGTCCATCCTAAGGGAGATCAGTCCTGGGTGTTCATTGCAAGGTTGTTGTTGAAGCTGAAACTTCAATACTTTGGCCACCTGATGCGAAGTGCTTACTCACTGGAAAAAGACCCTGATGCTGGGAAAGATTGAAGACAGGGAGAGAAGGGGATGACAGAGGATGAGATGGTTGGATGGTATCATCAACTCAATGGACATATATTTGGGTGAACTCCAGGAGTTGGTGATGCATAGTGAGGCCTGGGGTGCTGTGGTTCATGGAGTTGCAAAGAGTCAGACACGACTGAGTGACTGAACTGAACTGAACTGAACTGACTGAATCAGACTGAATACATATGAAAGTAAATTAATAATATCAATGTATTTCACCTAAATACATTAGCATGCACATCATTAACTTAAGCTAAAAATTATTCATACTTGAACATAAATTTTATGTTTATTGCTCATTTGCTGAGTTTTGATCAATGCATTTATCCCTATAACTCAAAGTCCTATCAAGTTATTGAATATAACTATCATTCCAGAAGATTTTCTTTTTTTGTCTTCTAATCGATCCCTACCCCACACTTGCCATACCCAAAATGTATGTATTCCTGAATTTTTCATAAATGTAATCATCTAACACTCTTTTTCTATAACTTTTTTAACTCAGCATAATGCCTTTGAGTTTCTTTGAAGTTAATGCATGCATCAAGAGTATGTTTCCTTTTATTTCTGAACAATATTCTATTATATGAATAGGTGTAATTTGGTTTTCCATTGTTCTATTAATGGGCTTCTGCCCAATTTCCATTTTTCCATTTGTTGATGATAATGAATTAACCACTATATCTATTCTTATTCAAGTCTTTTTGTGAATAAATGTTTTCATCCACCTTGAATAAATATATCTAGGAGCACAATTTCTCATCATAAAACAGGTAGTTTTTTCCACTTTATTTTTGTTTTATTTTCTTATACAGTAAGCAAATTGTAATTTTTTTCAAAGTAGTTGTACCTATTTACATCCCAAGCAACCCTATATGAGGTTTAGAGTGGCACTTCCTCACCAACATTAATGATGCCAGTCTCTTTAATTTTAGCCTGTCAAGAGTTTGTGTTATGTTAATCAGGGTGATGTCAAGCCTTAATCACAGAGCATTTTGTCCACAAGGTTTTTTGGTTTTGTTTTAAATTTTTTATTAGAATAGCACTCTTCATAATGTAGTAGTCTGCTTCTATTCTATTGACTTGTAATCTCTTCCATATTCCAGTAATCAGCCTCATTGTTTACTTAATGAAATATTGCATATCAGCTATAATTATTTGCTTTATCACTCTATTATCTTTCACTTTGTGCTTACATACCACTCAACTGACCTTTGATCAGACTAATTTTACTCAAATGAAACAATATACTTAATGCCAAACTTGTTTTGAAATTATCTAATATAAGGATTTCACTGGTGGCTCAGTGGCAAAGAATCCAGCTCCTAATACAGGATATACAGGTTTGATCCCTGGGTGAGGATAATCCCCTGGAGAAGGAAATGGCGAACCACTCCAATATTCTTGCCTGGGAAATCCTGTGGACAGAGGAGCCTGACAGGCTACAGACCATTGGGTTGCAAAAGAGTCAAATGCAACTTGGTTACTAAATAAAAACAGATACAATATAAGCAGTAAGTTACATTTAATTGGGATTCTATTGGTTACAGCTTTTTCAATCATACATAAAGCTGTCATAGTTCTGTTAAAGTTTTCTTCAACATTCCAATTTTTTTTGACTCTTTATTTCTTCCCAAGCTACTATTAAATGTATTACTAAAGTCCTATTTTATTGATTATGCCAAAGCCTCTGACTGTGTCGATCACAACAAACTGTGGAAAATTCTTAGAGATAGGAATACCAGACCACCTTACCTGCCTCCTGAAAAATCTATATGCAGGTCAAGAAGCAACAGTTAGGACTGGACATGGAACAAGAGAGTGGTTCAAAATTTGGTGTCAAGGCTGCGTATTGTCACCCTGCTTATTTAAATTATATGCAGAGTAGATCACACGAAATACCAGGCTGGATGAAACTCAGGCTAGAATCAAGATTGCCAGGAGAAATATCAACAATCTCAGATACACAGTTGACATCACACTTATGGCAGAAAGCAAAGAACTAAAGAGCCTTTTGATGAAAGTGAAAGAGGAGAGTGAAAAAGCTGGCTTAAAACTCAGCATGCAAAAAACTAAGATCATGGCATCTGGTCCCATCACTCCATGGCATAGATGGAGAAACAATGGAAACAGTGACAAACTTTATTTTCTTAGGCTCCAAAATCACTGCAGATGATGACAGTAGTCATGAAATTAAAAGACACTTCCTCCTTGGAAGAAAAGCTATGGCCAACCAAGACAGCATATTAAAGAGCAGAGACATTACTTTGCCAACAAAAATCCATCTAGTCAAAGTTGTGGCTTTTCTAGTAGTCATATATGGATGTGAGAGTTGGACTATAAAAAAGCTGAGCACCAAAGAATTGATACTTTCCAACTGTGGTATTGAAGAAGATGCTTGGGAGTCCCTTGGACTGCAAGGAAATCCAACCAGTCCATTCTAAAGGAAATCAGTCCTGAATATTCATTGGAAGGACTGATGCTGAAAACTGAAACTCCAATACTTTAGCCACCTGATGCGAAGAACTGACTCATTGGAAAAGACTCTGATACTGGGAAAGATTGAAGGAAGGAGGAGAAGGGGATGACAGAGGATGAGATGGTTGGATGGCATCACCGACTTGATAGACATGAGTTTGAGCAAGCTCCAGGAGTTGGAGATGGACAGGGAAGCCTGGAGTGCTGTAGTTCATGGGGTCACAAAGAGTCGGACATGACTGAGCGACTGAACTAAAATGAAGTCCTAGTCCTATTATTAATATCTGACCTTTTCCTTTAAAGCCATGTATAACACAAAGAAATGCCAGTAAGAATTTAGTCGAATGATTTGTTACTATATAACTTAGGTCAATATATGTCTAGTGTCCATTGGCACTTTTGATCCTAAACAATTGATTTGTTGTTCTTGTGATGATCCTGTATAGGCGGGGGTTTCTGCTCCATTGATCTACATGGCAACCTTATCTGAGAGGGAATATAACTGAATATGAAGCCTTCGTCACCCGGTAAAAGAAGAACACAACTGAAAGTTAAAGTTCAAAGCCATGAACTTGGTATTCTAATGGGTGTTCTAAGGGTTATCATCATAAGTGATCAGTAAACATATTTCATCCCTGGTATTTACACAGAACCTTGCATATAATAGGCACGCAGGTGTTCCATTGGGTTAAAGGTTTTACCTTGATAATAGAAATCAAAGCAGTAATTTTCCTACTGATTTCATATATTGACATTAAATAATATATTTTTACGTAGACAAATATTTTAGCAAAATATCATTTAATGAAAAAAGAATATGAATAATCAGTTACTCTAAACCAAAGTCAAATTTATCTAACTTTGTAAGCAGCATTATTCTCAAAGGTATTTTTTTTTAATGATAGTTTCTCAAAAACTCAAGAAATTAGATTAAATATCATTTTCAGTATCTAAAATGCATCAATCACATATGTAGAAATGAGAGGGGGTTTTGAAATATACCTGAAATTTTAACAGTATAAAATCAGTACCTTCTGCTTTTAAGACTCATAACAGATAAGTGAAACTGCTTGAAGCATAAGAAATTGATAAAACGTTAATGAAGTTTTCAGCATTCACAGCTTGTCTTCTCTGAACTGAAAGTCAGGTTTATTTGGGAATGCATTAAGGTCATTAGGAAGATGACTTCCGTTTGTAGCTAGAAATATTACTTTTTATCTGTGTGTGAATTTTTTTTGAATTTGTAAGAACCATGCATTGATCATGTTTTGTCATATGATTAGATGTCTCAGTAAGAGTGTTAGTTAATCTTTCATATACTCTCAACTGAGTATATATTTTTCACTGCCCCAACCCCATTCTCATTTATTCATTTTTGATCAAAGGCAAATATGTATGACACATTCTTTTCCAAAATGTCATCTGTAAAAATAGTTTACCAAGAAGTTTAGGGTTGAATGTAATACTAGTGGGGTGATGGCACCTTTAGATGTTTGGAATGTTCTGTATATAAAAATAGTACATGATAATTTCCAGTTCAGTTCAGTTCAGTCACTCAGTCGTGTCCGACTCTTTGCGACCCCATGAATTGCAGCATGCCAGGCCTCCCTGTCCATCACCATCTCCCAGAGTTCACTCAGACTCACGTCCATCGAGTTCGTGAGGTCATCCAGCCATCTCATCCTCAGTCGTTCCCTTCTCCTCCTGCTCCCAATTTCCACACAGTAATAATTCATCTTTTAATATGAAAGTCTCATGAATTATGCTCAATTATGTTTGAGAGTCTGAAGATCTGAAGAGAGTCACACATACACACACACACACAAATGTAAACTGTAAATGGATATGTAAGTGGATATGCCCTAGAAAGAACTAAGGCTCAACTTGGAGTCAAATAATTCATGAAACTGGGCAACAGCACTATAAATTCCAGACACAGACCTCTACCTAGTTTGAGCACTAGACTTATGATAAAAGTGTCACTGAAGAGGAAAAAAATAATGACTTTTTAATACATGTGTCATTTGGATATGTTTGAGGGAAAATTAACACTCAGCCGGACCTCACACCATATGCAAAAGTAAACTTCATAAGAATTGTAGATTTAAATTGAGATAAAGTTTCCTGAAGAAAGTACTGAGAATTATTCCATGATTTAATTGTTTAGAAGTATAAGATATGAGTTATTTATTTAAAAGTTGATTGAATACATGAAATTCATAACACCTGCATATCCAAATGTACTGAAAACTAGGTAAATGAGAAAGCCACTGTAAAAAAGTGCAACATATATAAGTGGCTGTATGTGTGTGTGTGTGTATGTGTGTATCACTTTCTACTAAGGAAAATAATATGTGTACATTGCTAATAAGCATAGATAAAAACTCGTTAATCATTTTAAAATCCAGGGGAAACCAAAACAAATGAAAGAAATGCTGGAGAGGGTGTGGAGAAAAGGGAACCCTTTTACACTGTTGGTGGGAATGCAAACTAGTACAGCCACTATGGAGAACAGTGTGGAGATTCCTTAAGAAATTGCAAATAGAACTGCCTTATGACCCAGCAATCCCACTGCTGGGCATACACACCGAGGAAACCAGAATAGAAAGAGACACATGTACCCCAATGTTCATTGCAGCACTGTTTATAATAGCCAGGACATGGAAACAACCTAGATGTCCATCAGCGGATGAATGGATAAGAAAGCTGTGGTATATATACACAATGGAGTATTACTCAGCCATTAAAAAGAATACATTTGAATCAGTTCTAATAAGATGGATGAAACTGGAACCAATTATACAGAGTGAAGTAAGCCAGAAAGAAAAACACCAATACAGTATACTAACACATATATATGGAATTTAGAAAGATGGTAATGAGGACCCTGTATGCAAGACAGCAAAAGAGATACAGATGTGTAGAGCGGACTTATGGACTCTGAGGGAGAAGGAGAGGGAGAGGGAGAGGGAGGGATGATTTGGGAGAATAGCATTGAAATATGTATACTATCATGTAAGAAATGAATTGCCAGTCTATGTTCAATGCAGGATGCAGGATGCTTGGGGCTGGTGTATGGGGATGATCTGGAGGGAAGATGTGGGGTGGGAGGTGGGAGGGGGGTTCATGTTTGGGAGTTCGTGTAAAAAAATAAATAAATACAAAAAAAAAAGCATCAAAAAAAAAAAAAAGAATAGTGCATTATCAGTAATTCTTATCCTTACTCAGATGGTAAAACAAAAAACAAAAACAAAAAACAACTTGTGCCAAGCTTTATAATACACAATGATCATCACTCAGCTGTGTACCTGAAAGGGACCCTCCACTGATCCTTGGAGCCCTGTCTCCATGCAACTCTCCCTCAGTATTCTGTCTTGCAGGTTCTGAAATCCTTGGCTTCTCAGCTTAATCTCCTCAACTCAGAGAGTCTCTTGGATCTCTTCTCTCAACTGGGAGTCCTGGAGCTTCTCTCAAAGCAGTGAGTCTGTGCAAAGTGAGGGCTCATTTCATGCATTTCCCATCTCTCTGAGATCACATCACAGCATTTCCTACCCTTTGATATCTCAGAATCATTATTTGATATATTTTGTCTTCTTCTTGTTGTTGTTTTTGACAGGAGAGTAAATCTGGTTTATGTTGCTCCATCTTCCCCAGAAGCAAATGCAGTGTCACAGATTTTTAAACTCTTTTTCCCAGCATGGTTGTTCATCAGTTTCTGGTATTGGCTCATGACATGAATATTTACCAAAGAAATTCCAATTTAGCCACCTAGACTATCACAACCCCCTGAAGTATACCTTGTTCAAATTCTAAAGAATCATGTCATTTCCTGAAAATTTCCCTTGCTTCTATGCCTCATGTATTAAAAAAGGTGCTGAAAGATTGTCTTAGTAGTTGCTTCAGTGTTTCTCTACATGTGAAAATTTTGCTTTTCATGTTTTTATAATAAAACTTATCAGATAACTAATTGAGAGAGTAGCATTGACATATATACAGTACCATGTGTAAAATATACAGCTATTTAATCAGAAAGCTGTGGTATAACATAGGGAGCTCAGCTCAGTGCTCTGTGGTGTCCTAGAGAGGTGGGAAGAGGAAGTGGGAAGGAGGCTCAAGAAGGAGGGGATATATGTATACTTATAGCTGTTTCACCTTGTTGTACAGCAGAAATTAACACAACATTGTAAAGCAATGATCATCCAAAAACAAAAACAAACTAAAAACTTATCAGATAAATAAGATGAGATTTGTTTCAATGAACCAGAAATGGAGACATTTTTTCTGATCACCGTCATTTTCTAACATCCACAGTTCCTGTTCTGCTATGTGACAAATGGCGCTGTGCTCTTATCCTCTTGTTTGTGATTAAGTGATAGCCCCTGAAGGCTTAGGCCAAGCATCTTGACTCATCCTCTCATTTAAGAAGATATTTAGTAAAGCTGAGCCCCAATGGGACGGTGTTAGAAATCTTAGAAGTCAAGTCAGGTCTGCTCAAAATTATATAGTACACAATGTGTGGCTCTTGCTTACATGCTGAATTGAAGAAACCAAAGGTAAAAAATATATTTTTGAGAAAATCAGAACAAATTAAAATATGTAGGATTTTAGACAATATTGTGGGTTTTCTCAGCAACTGTTTATTTTTTTAATGTGATAATATTACCACTTAAAATCCTTATCATTTAGAGACACAAAGTGATTTATGAGTCATATGATGTGATAATGAGTATAACTGATCTAATATACTCAGAAAAAAATTAAGTGCTTTCATTTGAATGGATAAAATAACAAGAGGAAACAGAAATGGTGGAATAAAGTTTAATTATGACAAGTTATTTTGAAGGAAATATGTCACAACCTGAACAAAACAATCACTGCAGAACTAAATAAAATACAATCATGTATCAAGGTAATTTGCAAATAATACTTGTGTATATTAAAATCACATCACCAATAATAAAGAATTTCCATTTAGTTTCTGTGGCTGAATAACCACTACATCCTTGTGTATGAACTGAACCTCCAAATAGATTAGTCCAACATTTCTGATAATGAAATGCTTAATTTCAACAAGTCACAAGTAAAATTTCAGTGAAATAAGAAGATAAAATCTATTTACAAGTTTATATTTTTGCAATATTTTTGAAGTCACTCATTCCTTGTGGTTGTTGTTATTCAGTTTCTAAGGCATGTCTGACTCTTTGCGATCCCATGGACTGCAGCATGCCAGGCTTCCCTGTCCTTCAGTATCTCCAGGATTTTGTTCAAACTCATGTCCATTGATTCAGTGATGCTATTTAACCATCTCATCTTTTGCTGCTCCCATCTGCTCCTGCCCTTAATCTTCCCCAGCATCATGGTCTTTTCTAATGAGTCAGCTCTTTCTATCGGGTGGCCAAAGTATTGGAGCTTCAGCTTTAGCATCAGTCCTTCCAATGAGTATTCAGCATTGATTTTCTTTAAGATTAACTCCTTGCTGTCCAAGAGACTCTCAAGAGTCTTCTTCAGCACCACATTTTAAAAATATCAATTCTTCGGTGATCAACCTTGTTTATGGTCGAATTCTTACATCCATACATAACTACTGGAAAAACCATAGCTTTGACTATTACAGACATTTTTTACCAAAGTGATGTTTCTGCTTTTAAAGGCACTGTCTAGGTTTGTTATAGATTTTCTTCCAAGGAGCAAGAGTTTTTCATTTTCATGGCTGCAGTCACAGTCCACAGTGATTTTGGAGCTCTAGAAAATAAAATCTGCCACTCTTTCCACTTTTTCCTAATCTCTTTGTCATGAAGTCATGGGACCAGATACCATGATCTTTGTTTTTTGAATGTTGAGTTTTAAGCCAGCTTTTTCACTCTCCTCTTTCACTTTCATCAATAAACTCTTTAGTTTCTATTTACTTTCTGCTATTAGAGTGGAATTATCTGCATATATGAGGCTGTTGATATTGCTCCCAGAAATCTTGATTCCNCATGATCTTTGTTTTTTGAATGTTGAGTTTTAAGCCAGCTTTTTCACTCTCCTCTTTCACTTTCATCAATAAACTCTTTAGTTTCTATTTACTTTCTGCTATTAGAGTGGAATTATCTGCATATATGAGGCTGTTGATATTGCTCCCAGAAATCTTGATTCCAGCTTGAGCTTCATCCAGCCTGGCCTTTCACATGATATATTCTGCATGTAAGTTAAATATTCAAGGTGATACTATACAGCTTTGACATACTCCTTTCCCAATTTTGAACCAGTCCATTGTTCCATGTCCAGCTCTGACCATCGCTTCTTGACCTGCATACAGATTTTTGAGGAGGCAGGGTAGGTGATCTGGTATTTCCATCTCTTTTTTCCCACAGTTTTTTGTGATTCACACAGTCAAAGGCTTTGGCGTAGTCAATAAAGCAGAAATTTGTTTTTCTGGACCTCTCTTGCTTTTTCTATGATCCAGTGGATATTGGCAATGTAATCTCTGGTTCCTTTTTTTTTTTTTCTAAATCCAGCTTGTACATCTGGAAGTTCTCAGTTCACATACTGTTGAAACATAGCTTGGAGGATTTTAAGCACTACCTTGCTAGCATGTGAAATGAGTGAAATTGTTCTGTAGTTTGAACATTTTTTGAACAATTTTCTTTGGGATTCATTCAGAAACATGGTCAAATTAGAATCATTAGAAATTGTTTCAATTTGAGATTCATTCTAAATCCTTGTAGACAAAATACAGTTTCTGGGCCAAATATAGCCAGCCACTTTTCCTTAAAATTATAGTTTTATTTGAACATAGCTCTAATCATGCTGTTGTGTGTGCACGCATAGTCACTCAGCTGTGTCTGACCCTTTTTGACCCCATGGACTGTAACAGACCACAATGCTCCTCTGTCCATGGGATTTCCCAGGCAAAAATACTGGCATGGGTTGCTGTTTTCTTCTCCAGGTAATCTTCTCAACCCAGAAATCAATCCTGTGTCTCCAGCATTGGCTTGTGGATTCTTTACCACTGCATCACCTGGGAAGCCTGACCATATATTTACATATCATCTACATAACATCTATACTTTTTTTCCCTAAAATGGCAGAAGTAAGTAGTGGTACTGTATTATATGTTATTATAATAATATTTTATAATATAGATATTAAACCCCAAGGGCAACATTTTCCTATAATTATTGTTAAACATGTAAGAAACTAAAAAAGAAAAATTAAAAACAGACTGAATAGTAAAGAATGCCAAAGTATGGCCAAGATATTTTGAAAACATAAAAACCTTTTTACCTTTGGAAAGCCACATAAAAGAGAATTTTTTAATGTAAAGAGAACATGTCTTCATTATGTATAAAATTAGCAATATTATATTTTTACTTAAAATACTTGTGCTCTTTTTTATGTTTTAAAATGCATGAAATATATAAAAGTTAAACTAAGCAAACTGTATGAGTTTAAGCTGTACCCATTGATGCTATGAAATATTTTTTAAACATTTTGATGTATGAGGACATGTATGAGTTGAGAAAACACTGAATTTGTTTATGCACAGAATACATTTTTGATTTTCTGATCTCTCAGGCAGATTTGGAATCAGTACCAAGAGATAGTGATTTTTTTAAAGTCTTCATTATTCATTAAAGTTTGCTTGCTTTGTTACAATAATTTTTATTTGTCTTTGTTAAAAAATTGCCTTTGTTTTATGTTTTGTTTTTCTTTAGCCACAAGGCACGTGGAATGTTAACTCCCAAACCAAGGATTGAACCATCACTGTCTGCCTTGGAAGGCAAGGTCTTAACCACTGGATCACCCACATGTCCCAAGATAGTGATCTTTTCTAATAACGTAGTGAACTCATCAGGATTTCCCTATCCAATATGTAGCAAACAGAATTTCCTTTAACTCCATAGAGAGTAAAAGCTACTTTATGAAAAAGAATCAATTACAGGCTTTTTAAAAGAAAGAATTTCCTAAAAGTAGTATAGACAAGTCAAATATTTCTTGGAAGAGATCAATAAAAAGATCTGTTTACAAAGATTAAGACAATAAAATGTTTTCACTGCAAAGTAAAGTGGAGTTAGAGTGAATTATTCACTTGAATGTGAGAATGACTCTTTGTGACCCAGCCTCCACTGTAATACTTGCACAAAGCAGTGAAGAACTTCCTATGCTGATTTCAGTGTGTCTGGAAGACTCTGCCCAAGGGCTGGGGTTCATAAGCCATTTTTCTTCAAGCTTCTGTCCTGTGGATCTTCCCTTTATAGAATATCTAAGTTTGGCTGGAGCTTTGCAAAAGCAGAATAATAAGTGTTATCCCTTCCATATAGAAACTTGCAAAATGAGCTTGTAAAATCATATTTATCATAGGAATGTTTCTTAGTCGTATTGGAGTGACTATTATTAAATTTTTGAAAGTTGAATTAGAAATATGGAATATTTTTAACCCAATTAAACCATATGAAGTTGTCACATTTTTTTTTAAAATTCTGCTTTAGTTTAACCTGATTGGGTTATCTGTGTATTGCAACAGAGCAATGATGGGATTGTTTTAATTTCTATGCATAGTTAATATGTCCTTAATATGCATCCTGCTCCCTGAAGAGTCAAAAGTGATTCCTCTTTCCTCTTGAACATACTTTAAATAATTTAATTATTTTCTTAAGGACTTGAAAAAAAAAGGAAAGCATTGAAATTCCATTATTACTAGTTTATTCCTACTACGATTACTAGTAGTAGTTCAAATATTATGTAATTAGAGATCAATGCTTTCTTTTTTTTTTGTATTTATTTATTTTTTTACACGAACTCCCAAACATGAACCCCCCTCCCACCTCCCACCCCACATCTTCCCTCCAGATCATCCCCATACACCAACCCCAAGCATCCTGCATCCTGCATTGAACATAGACTGGCAATTCATTTCTTACATGATAGTATACATATTTCAATGCTATTCTCCCAAATCATCCCTCCCTCTCCCTCTCCCTCTCCTTCTCCCTCAGAGTCCATAAGTCCGCTCTACACATCTGTATCT
>SJYX01018058.1:30493-81122 GCA_006410675.1 Oreotragus oreotragus
AAAAAATGGGCCAAAGAACTAAATAGACATTTCTCCAAAGAAGACATACGGATGGCTAACAAACACATGAAAAGATGCTCAACGTCACTCATTATCAGAGAAATGCAAATCAAGACCACAATGAGATACCACTTCACACCAGTCAGAACGGCTGCGATCCAAAAGTCTGCAAGCAATAAATGCTGGAGAGGGTGTGGAGAAAAGGGAACCCTTTTACACTGTTGGTGGGAATGCAAACTAGTACAGCCACTATGGAGAACAGTGTGGAGATTCCTTAAGAAATTGCAAAGAGATCAATGCTTTCTTATTGGGTTTCTTAAGTGGTCTTATTGGTAAGAACCCACCTGCCAATGCAGGAAATATAAAAAAATCTGGTTGGATCCCTTGGTCAGGAATATCCCTTGAGGAGGGCAGGGCAACTCACCCCGGTATTCTTGCCTGGAGAATCCCATGGACAGAGGAGCCTGGTGGGCTACCGTACATAGAGTCACAAAGAATCAAACATGACTGAAGGATGTGGCATGTGTGTACACATTAATATAAACATCGTAGGCATCAGTCTAAGGGGTTAGTTATTCATTCTATTTGGTTAATGTCTCTATCAGATAGCTAGTTAAATATGTTGATTTTCAATCACAAATAAAAACAATAATTTTATACTTTGCTCTCATTTCTATATTTAGATTCATAAAGAAGGCTGAGCACCAAAGAAATGATTCTTTTTGAATTTTTGTACTGGAGAAGACTCTTGAGCATCTCTTGAACTGAAGGAAATCAACCCTGAATATGCATTGGAAGGACTGATGCTGAAACTGAAGCTCAGATACTTTGGGCACCTGATGCGAAAAACCTACTCTTTGGAAAAGACCCTGATGTTGAGAAAGATTGAAGGCAAAAGGAGAAAGAGGAAGCAGAGGATGATGTGATAGATAGATAGATAGATAGATAACATCACTGACTCAATGGACATGAATTTGAGTAAATTCTGGGAAATAGTGGAGGATAGAGGAGCCTGGTATGCTGCAGATTTACAAAATGGGATTGCAAAGCGTCAGACAGGACTAAGCACACACATACACACACAGAGTTAATTTACAATGCTGTGTTAGTTTCAAGTGCATAGCAGAGTGATTCAGCTCTTCATATATTAATACACACATCTATTCTTTTCAGTTTCCTTCCCCATATAAGTTATTAATGGTGTACTGAGTTCCCCATGCTATACAGTAGGTCCTCGTTGATTATCTATTTTATTTATTGTTGTTGAGCTGCTAAGTCATGTCTGACTTTTTTTGATCCCATGGACTGAAGTATGCCAGGCTTCCTTGCCCTTTACATTCTCCCAGAGTTTGTTCAGTTCATGTCCATTGAATTGGTGATGCCATCCCACCATCTCATCTTCTGCTGTCCCCTTTTCTCCTCCTGCCTTCAATCTTTCCCAGCATCAGGAATTTCTCTAGTGAGTTGGTTCTCCAAAATATTGGAGTTTCAGCTTCAGCATCAATCCTTCCAATGACTATTCAATGTCGTTTCCCTTTAGGATCAACTGGTTTGATCTCCTTGCAGTCCAAGGGACACTCAAGAGTCTTCCACAGCACCACAGTTCAAAAGCATCAATTCTTCAGTGCTCAGCTTTCTTTAGAGTCCATTTCTCACATCCATACATGACTACTGGAAAAACCATAGCTCTAACTATATGGACCTTGGTTGGCAAAGTGATGTCTCTACTTTTTAATATGCTCTCTAAGTTAGTCAAAGCTTTTCTTCCAAGGAGCAAGAGTCTTCTGATTTCCTGGCTGCAGTCACCATCTGCAATGATTTTGGAGCCCAGGCAAATAAAATCTGTCACTGCTTCCACTTTTTTCCATCTATTTGCCATGAAGTGATGGGGCTGGGTGCCACCATCTTCGTTTTTTTGTGTTGAGTTTTAAGTCCGCTTTAACACTCTTCTCTTTCAACTTCATCAAAAGGCTTTTAAGTTTCTTTTTGCCTTCTACCATTAAGGTGTAATATTACTCTCAAACCAATAACTTAATTAATTTGTTTTTTGTTTTTTTTCTTGAGTATTTTTCTCAGATGAGGCATGTGTAGCAGAATATTTTCATCACTTTCAGCATATATTTAATGGTTGGGGCCTCTTTTTTTTTTTTTTTCTCTCTTTTAATTCTCTTGTTTGTACCTTTCTTTCTCTGCTGTCTGCTCTACCATGATGTATGATGAGTTATCTATGTGAGCTGCTGGTTCTCCTCTGAGGTTACCTTGAGGCTCAAGTATCTTAAGGCATATGGATGGTGCAAGGATCTCTCTTTCTCCACATAGTTAATTTATGAATATGCAGATCATCAAGTCTAGACACCAGGAACAACTTCTGTTCAGTTTCTTCTCTCCAGTCTCCTGTGGCCTCACAGCCTGATGTATTTAACCTGTCTGTGCATGCCATGTGCTAAGCTGTTTAAGTCATGTCAGACTCTTTGGGACCCTATCGGCTGTAGCCTGGCAGGCTCTTCTGGGGGATTCTCCAGGCAAGAATACTGGAGTGGCTTCTCATGACCTCCTCCAGGGGATCTTCTTAACCTAGGGGTTGAACCCTTGTCTCAGGCATCTCCTGCACTGGCAGGCGGGCTCTTTACCACTAGCACTACTTAGGAAGGCAACAACTATAGACATCTCCACTGATTAATTTTGTCCCAGACTTTTCACATAGGGAAACGTGACTCAGGGCGGAGAAAGCCCTAGAAGAGGCTTTGTGCTGCCTCTATGTTGTCTATGCTCTGGAGAAGCAGATAGCTCAGATATGCACATCAGATTAGAGAAAACTCAGTGTGAAATAACCCACTATCTTGCACCCTACACAATGTGTTTTTGTAAAACGTAAAATTATATATGCACGTATGTATTAATATCTACATCTTTCTAGGGAGAGGTTTATATTGCAGGTTCTTTCTACCACCTAATAAGTCTAAACTAACATCTAATGCTGTCAAATTGTATACACAAATTGCATAATGTCAAGGTATATTTACACATATTTAGATAACAAAATGTTACATTTTTCTGTAATAGTCTATGTCTAAGCTTCTTTATTTAACTTATTGAATATATTTGCTTAACAAATTTCCTCCAAAATATTCTAATATTTACATACATTTCCAGACTATTTACTTAATGTATCTGACAGAATATATAAAGTATATTTCTTTACTTTCATATATAAAACATATATAAAAATAATTTTAGCCATATATTTTTATCAGCAGTATCCACAAAATACTTGATGAAAAAGGAGAGTGAAAAAAATTGGCTTAAAGCTCAACATTCAGAAAATGAAAATCATGGCATCTGTTCCCATCACTTCATGGGAAATAGATAGGGAAACAGTGGAAACAGTATCAGACTTTATTTTTTGGGGCTCCGAAATCACTGCAGATGGTGATTTTAGCCACGAAATTCAAAGACACTTACTCCTTGGAAGGAAAGTTATGACCAACCTAGATAGCATATTCAAAAGCAGAGACATTACTTTGCCAACAAAGGTCCGTCTAGTCAAGGCTATGGTTTTTCTAGTGGTCATATATGAATGTGAGAGTTGGACTGTGAAGAAACTTGAGCACCGAAGAACTGATGCTTTTGAGCTGTGGTGTTGGAGAAGACTCTTGAGAGTCCCTTGGACTGCAAGGAGATCCAACCAGTCCATTCTAAAGGAGATCAGCCCTGGATGTTTTTTGGAAGGAATGATGCTAAAGCTGAAACTCCAGTACTTTGGCCACCTGATGCGAAGAGTTGACTCATTGGAAAAGACGCTGATGCTGGAAGGGATTGGGGGCAGGAGGAAAAGGGGATGACAGAGGATGAGATGGCTGTATGGCATCACTGACTTGATGGACATGAGTCTGAGTAAACTCCGGGAGTTGGTGATGGACAGGGAGGCCTGGTGTGCTGCGATTCATGGGTTGCAAAGAGTTGGACATGACTGAGCAACTGAACTGAACTGAACTGATTTACAAAATATTCTAGTAACCCCAAAGAGCACATGACAGAAGAATGAAATTTAATGTTGCTGAGAAGGTAAAAATAAGTAATTGTAACTAAATCCTATAAAAATATTGTGTTCATTAGTTATAGTATGTGTGACTGTTGTGCCTTAACAGGATGAGGGAAAGGGTAAGTTGTGGACTGGAGGGCAAGGGGGAAAAGATGGGCAGAAATATGGGGATGAGGCGCTATGATTAATTTAAAAATTGGTGTGGCATCCCCCAGATTTGGTCTATTGAAGTTTCTTTTTTTTTTAGAATGATGAATTTGCCTCTGGTTTGTCTTTCAATTCTGTTGATAATTGGAAAATGTTGAAGTACTGGAGAATAATAAATCAGTTTAATACAAGATCTGAAAGGGAGTCCTTTTTCCTGAAATAACTGTGCTGTTTCTCCACAGGATGAATTCTGTGTGAATCGGAACATCTAGGTAATTTACTCAAGTGAAAAATTAGGGACTAAATGAACCATGCAGTGTCTTTATGCTACTTAACATATAAGAAACTATGAAGGCAGAACCTTGTGTATGATTTTGGTAATGAAGCTACATAGTTGCCATGGAACTCCTGTTCTACTATTAATTTTTGTTTTCTCCCACAGCTTCAATATTTCTGAGCTTGGCCAGAACTATGCAGCCATATTTCCCATGCAAATATTCAAGGGAAAATATCAGTATTAATAAGAGAATTAAAGTATATAAATTAAACAACTTCTTTTGAAGATTAAAATAATCACAGCAGAGATGATGCGGATTTCTATCTTTTGAGGATCTGGTATTTGCAAAAAAAAGATGTTTTAAATAAATTTTCTGCCAGTGACATTAATCTTGGACATGCAAATTTAAAACAGCAAGAATAATATGAAGGAAGAGTTGGGAAACCATGCTATGAATGCAGTGAATTCATTCATTAAATTGTACTAATTCTGGGCAAGATTGGACCATGTGCCCACAGTAATGAGACCTGAGCTACTAGGAAAGGATATTATTATGAATTATTTAATATATCATTTAAAATAAGAAAAACACAGTCTTGTTTTCTTAGGTTTAAATCTGAATAGCATGTATTGTAAAAGAGTATTTTATGCTAATTTGGGAAATCCATGTCAAAAGCTGGCCAGGCCTTGACAGATTGTAGCTGATCAGTCAAAATTACCAAGCCTTGACTTTGCTATAATTTGCATTTCTCAATAATTTGGAATTCAATTTGAAACCCAGAAGTAAGAAAAATCATTTTTGGCAATCAAAATAATGACTATGAACAAAGTTCATCTATTCAACCAAAAATTATTTATTGAGTCTATTTCATGTCTGACTACTTGCTGGGAAGAGGTGACCAAGACATCCATAGTTCTACTCCCAAAGTTCACTGGTTTATGTTACATATGGGTGAATATTTTTATCCTTCCTTCAGACACAATTAGAAATAAGATTACTTTTGTGCATTTATTTCAGGTTCCAGAATATTGCTGTTTTTATTATTTGAATAGATATAATCAAACACTAGAATCTTATGATGGCAAGTAGGCAGAGTGTCAGATAATGCAGGATTTAATATCTCCCAGTACAGGGGAAAAATACTTTAAACAACAGTTGTCTTTTCTCTACCTTCTAAATAAATAAGCAGCAAGAAAACTTCACCTTGTTTTTAGAGCAGTATCTCAATTTTATTACTACAACATATTGTTTTGAAGTCATCAGCTTAATTGGGACATATATCTACCATTTATGGTATGTTTTAGGATCAACAATTACATCTTAAATATCTTGCCTTAGTTGAAGAATCATAAAAGGAACTCTGGATTATTTTAAATGGACTTAACTGAAAAACTAAGGAATCTGTCTGGGTTGTAATTTGGTTTTAGATTACACAGAAGAAAAATATAAATGCATAGGGAAAAATGGAAGAAATTGCAAGCTAGTGAACTACATATGCAAAGTAATGTTAAAGAGATCCAGAGTCAAGAGCCTTCTGTATGAAATTTGCACAAAAGAGAAGCAACACTGTGTGTGTGTCTCTGTGTGTGTGTGTCTGTGTGTCTGGTCTCTTAGTCCTGTTGGACTCTTTGCCATTCCACTGGCTATAGCCCCCACCAGCCTCCTCTGTCCATGGGATTTCACAGGCAAGAATACTGGGATGGGTTGCTATTTCCTCCTCAAGGGGATTTTACTGACCCAGTGATTAAAGCCATGCCTCTTGACTCTCCTCCATTGGCAGGCAGAATTTTGAATGTTTAGATAGATGCATTTAGCCCTCAAATTGTAAGTACCTCTCAAGAAATAAAATAACGGACACAGGGAATACTGTGACCCTAAAGAGAGTTTAACAAATAACTTCTCTTTTTTTTTTTTTTTTTTTGACTAGAGAAAACTGTTGTTGTTTTATTCTTTTTTTTTTTNTTGGCATTGCCTTTCTTTGGGACCTTTTCCAGTCCTGTGGCCACTGCTGAGTTTTCCAAATTTGCTGGCATATTGAGTGCAGCACTTTCACAGCATCATCTTTCAGGATTTGAAATAGCTCAACTGGAATTCCATTACCTCCACTAGCGTTGTTCATAGTGATGCTTCCTAAGGCCCACTCGACTTCACATTCCAGGATGTCTGGCTCTAGGTGAGTGATCACACCATTATGATTATCTGGGTCATGAAGATCTTTTCTGTACAGTTCTTCTGTGTATTCTTGCCACCTCTTCTTAATATCTTCTGCTTCTGTTAGGTCCATACCACTTCTGTCCTTTAGTGAGCCCATCTTTGCATGAAATGTTCCCTTGGTATCTCTAATTCTCTTGAAGAGATCTCTAGTCTTTCCCATTCTGTTGTTTTCATCTGTTTCTTTGTGTTGATCACTGAGGAAGGCTTTCTTATCCCTCCATGCTATTTTTTGGAACTCTGCATTCAGATGCTTATATCTTTCCTTTCCTCCTTTGCTTTTCGCTTCTCTTCTTCTCACAGCTATTTGTAAGGCCTCCCCAGACAGCCATTTTGCTTTTTTGCATTTCTTTTTCTTGGGGACGGTCATGATCCCTGTCTCCTGTACCGTGTCACAAACTTCCGCTCATAGTTCATCAGGCACTCTATCAGATCTAGTCCCTTAAATCTATTTCTCACTTCCACTGTATAATCATAAGGGATTTGATTTAGGTCAATATGTTTATTCCTACATTATTCCTATGATCTGCATGTTATTCATTATATTGATGGTCATAATTTAGTCAGTCCCCTATTTGGAAAATTTAGATTGTTTCTGATCTTTCACTTTGATATAACACCTACCAATAAATATCTTTCAATTATGTATTTTAGTACTATTCCAATTACTTATTTATATATCTTACTACCCAAAAAGTCATTCAATTTAATCATAGCCCAGATGTAATTTGGAGTCACAATTTATCTTTTTGGGGGTAAGTATTGTAGGTTCCTTGGCTTTAAAAGACACAAACACATATATATATATAGTGAAATAAGCTGTGTTTTTGGTAGTCCAGAGTTTTCTAAACTGCCTTCTTTGAATCCTAAAGGTCTCCTTTGGTAAACTGTCCCTGCTGCTCTTTTATTTATATTCCTGTAAAAAATTGTCTTAAAAAAGCAAAGCTTCACTGTTAAAAAAGAAAACAACAACAGTGATTTAAACCACTAAACCAGTCTCTGTCTCAGATGTGAGGTTAAGTTTCATGATTAGTGGCTGAGATGGGACCAGAACCTCTATTTCCTGACTCCTAAAAAGAAATTTAAATTACATCTTCTAGAAATAAGACAAACCAAAAAAAAGTATTCTAACCAGTATCTGGATTGCTTACTTGGAATATATCTTCAACATGTCCTATATTTGTGTGTGATCCTTTTTTATTTCCACTTCAACAAATTGGAATTAAAACATTTTAGAAGACACTAATCATCAGCTTAACCAGTAATTAGCATTAACGAGTAGAGAGAAAATTTAAGACAGCTGCCAAGTTGACCACTAAAATAAGGTTTGATTTTCTAGTATTTGTCATCTGTGGTACTTTATAATTATAATAATAGCAGTGTAGCTACACTCTGATGGAAAGTTGACAGTTAACTTTTTCCACTTATCAAACTTAGGAGCAATTTTGAAAGTTTCTAGTTTCCAGGTAATTTATCATTCAAGTGATTAAAAGCTATTTAGGGCCACAATTACGAACAATAATAAAATTTTACATCTGGATGACATTAACATAGTATTCTTTCTTTTTGAATTTCTAGGGAAAGACTACTATTATTCTAAGGTGTCTTGACAGGTAAGTGTTATATTAAACTTTAGAATACATTTTTGCTTATTCTTGTTGTGTAAGGCAAGTTAGAATCTAAAAGACATATTTCCATTTTGCGACCTAAACAAACTATTCTAATTCTTGTGAATCCATATTATGGCTTTTCAGTCTTCCTTTAAAGATGAAACCAACAATAAGCAGAAAAAAATTATATAGGATTAATAATGGATTTCCTTATTTGGAGGAAGAAATTAACATAATTACTCAATCTGCAATAGACAGTACTTACTTGTTTTGGCTATGCTACTCTGTTATTTAAACTTTTTAATTTTATCTAGTTCATGATCATTTGAACATTATAATCTTTGAATTGCTCATGTGTGTGCTTCTGAAGCACATTATTGGTCATCAAACTGTACCTGTTGCCATTTGTTTTATGTACTTCCTAGCCTTCTTTACCGTGGAAGCATGCCACCAGGTTAAGGTACATGTTTCAGGAAGTTTTGGTAAGGAAAGTCTTATTGGTTTGCAGCTCTCATTAGCTAAATGATGCCCAGGTTTGAGCTATGATTTCAGTTGAGAAATGTATAAAAAATCTTTTATTGATGTCTCCATTAAATTGAAAGTCATTACATCCCCAGCTCCTCACCTTGAGGCTGAGCATAAGCCTATTGTCTTTGCTTCCCACGTGGCCTGGATGCCAAGAGCTTATGCCCTGACACAGCCGCCAACACTGCCAGCTCCTCTGCTCCCCGAATGGTGTCACTAGGCGCTGCCACCACATGCAGGTGCCGTTACTCACCTCTGCAGTTGCTACTAAATTCTGTTACGATGGTTTTTTGAAGGCTTATTTAATTTTTGTATAAATTCTTAATCATTTTTTATCTCAATGTGTTATACACAGCGTAACTTCTCTGCTAATAAAGTTTTTAAGAAGCAAAAATAAGGTAAGATGATAGCTTAAGAAAATGATGGTAATAATACTTGTCTTCACTGTACAGGGATGAGCCACCAAAACCAACCTTAGCTTTGGAATATACGTACGGAAGAAGAGCAAAAGGACATAACATAGTGAGTGTCTTTTTGGTGATGTTGCTGTACGCGTGTATGGAGAGTAAGGATGCTGACATTGTTTTACATTTTCCATCTTTTCCACAATCAATAAACATATCCAGGAGTACACTTCCTAGCTTTACTTCCTAGCCTTCTTTACCGTGGAAGCATGCCACCAGGTTAAGGTACATGTTTCAGGAAGTTTTGGTAAGGAAAGTCTTATTGGTTTGCGGCTCTCATGAGCTAAATGATGCCCAGGTTTGAGCTATGATTTCAGTTGAGAAATGTATAAAAAATCTTTTATTGATGTCTCCATTAAATTGAAAGTCATTACATCCCCAGCTCCTCACCTTGAGGCTGAGCATAAGCCTATTGTCTTTGCTTCCCACGTGGCCTGGATGCCAAGAGCTTATGCCCTGACACAGCCGCCAACACTGCCAGCTCCTCTGCTCCCCGAATGGTGTCACTAGGCGCTGCCACCACATGCAGGTGCCGTTACTCACCTCTGCAGTTGCTACTAAATTCTGTTACGATGGTTTTTTGAAGGCTTATTTAATTTTTGTATAAATTCTTAATCATTTTTTATCTCAATGTGTTATACACAGCGTAACTTCTCTGCTAATAAAGTTTTTAAGAAGCAAAAATAAGGTAAGATGATAGCTTAAGAAAATGATGGTAATAATACTTGTCTTCACTGTACAGGGATGAGCCACCAAAACCAACCTTAGCTTTGGAATATACGTACGGAAGAAGAGCAAAAGGACATAACATAGTGAGTGTCTTTTTGGTGATGTTGCTGTACGCGTGTATGGAGAGTAAGGATGCTGACATTGTTTTACATTTTCCATCTTTTCCACAATCAATAAACATATCCAGGAGTACACTTCCTAGCTGTGTAATACTTTTAAAGTCAAATGCAACTCAGCACAGAGGAAGCCACCTAAACTGTGAAAATATTTTGGCCTTCTCATTTGTTATGTCTTAAGATGCTTGAATAGGATTACTCTGTAACTTCAGTGTACAGGCTTTAGGCATATTTTCTTCTTTCAAATGAGAATAACATTGTGAGTTATCTTGTCTTCTGAAAAAAATCTGCTAAAAATATACATTTGACCTGTTGGATATTTATGAAAATATACTGCTTAAAATCCAAATTATTAGCATTTTTACAAATACATCTTAAAGTTGGTAATCCTATTTGAGACCACAGGCTCTAACTGGCCATAATCCTATTTTCACTTGTGTTAGTTTATCTGTAGATGATAGTTAGAAATTGTTCAGGATAGAGGGAGAACTATAGTGTATGTTAGGAGAATAAAAAATTCTAAGTAGAATTCTCTTTTGGTGTTCCCATAAAGAAGAGGTCATTTCTTAAATAAAGTTAGGTGTATGGAGAACAATCTAGACTAAAGAAGGTCCCATATCTCCCATAACTCCCATAACACCGGCAAATTTTTATAGATTGATCCAGTCTCAGTGTTTGATCATTAGACAGTGTATTCAGTTCAGTTCAGTTCAGTCGCTCAGTCGTGTCCAACTCTTTGCGACCCCATGAATCGCAGCATACCTTGCTTATAGTTTCCTTTGTTGTGCAGAAGCTTTTAATTTTAATTAGATCCTATTTGTTTATTTTTGCTTTTATTTCCAGTATTCTGGGAGGTGGATCATAGAGGATCCTGCTGTGATTTATGTCAGAGAGTGTTTTGCCTATGTTCTCCTCTAGGAGTTTTATAGTTTCTGGTCTTACGTTTAGATCTTTAATCTATTTTGAGTTTATTTTTGTGTGTGGAGTTAGGAAGTGATGTAGTTTCATTCTTTTACAAGTGGTTGACCAGTTTTCCCAGCACCACTTGTTAAAGAGATTGTCTTTACTCCATTGTATATTCTTGCCTCCTTTGTCAAAAATAAGGTGTCCATATGTGTGGATTTATCTCTGGGCTTTCTATTTTGTTCCACTGATCCATATTTCTGTCTTTGAGCCAGTACCATACTGTCTTGATGACTGTGGCTTTGTAGTAGAGCCTGAAGTCAGGTAAGTTGGTTCCTCCAGTTCCATTCTTCTTTCTCAAAATTGCTTTGGCTATTCGAGGTTTTTTGTATTTCCATACAAATCTTGAAATTATTTGTTCTAGTTCTGTGAAAAATACCGCTGGTAGCTTGATAGAGATTGCATTGAATCTGTAGATTGCTTTGGGTAATATACTCATTTTCACTATATTGATTTTTGAGAAAAGCTCCAAAAGCTTTTCTTCATCCAGTTGTGAATCATGGGAGATTGTCCACTGAAAACTTGTTTCTCCCCACAAACATTAGAGATTCAAATACCAACCACAAAACAGTTTCAATGGTTGAGATGATAACCTGTCAAAAAGCAAAATATATTTATCTAAAACTGCTGTAATGACATTGCCTTTTTCAAGTTCATGGTATTGGGCACATAAAAACTGATGTGGTTTCTTTTTCACCTGTTTGTTTCTGCTAAACTTTATGCTGTCAAGTTGGGCTTTTCTGTATTCATTCTAGAAGATTCACATCTTTCTCAGATTGAAGGTCTCCTAAGAGTTCTAAATGGAAGAACTTTATCAGCTCCTCACACAATCATAATATCTTGAAGGCTCTCAGTATCTGGCGGAAGGAGAAATGCCATCAGCTAGCCAGCAGTCTAGGACAATTGCCATGGAATAGATGGTCTTTTTTCCAAGCTACTTGGCTGCCCAGCCCTTTTAGTCCCCCTGTAGTTTGAGTTCTCTGAAAAGGGAAGCAGTTGTAGAGAGTCCGTGTCCCCCACCTACTGCTTGTATTGCCAGTGCCAGCCTGTCACTGTCCTCAGGGATGTCAGGCCCAGACCAGCTGCTTATACTTCTGCCCAGTCGATCCTGATCTGCAGGTCGGACTCCCATCTGTTCTCCTCGTTTCCTCTCGTCTTGTCTTTATGTCTGATTTATTGTGTGAGCTTCTGTCTTCTCCCTCAATTAGGATGTTTTCCCATTCAGTTGTTTTATTTCTGCCTAAAATTATAACTGTTTTCACAAAGATAATTCCAAATGTGTTCAATTTGTTAATTTTATTTCTAATGTGAGTGTTTGCTACCTGTGATATTTACAGAGTTGGGGTGCGGGTTTAATGTCTTCTATTAAATTAGGGTAGAATCAGGGCATTTAGTACCCGTTTATATCCTTAATGTTTCATCTTTGTTCTTTGGAATAGATGTTTTAGTGTATTTTGAGGGATGGGGTCAATAAAGGAGAAAATTTTGACTGCCACAAAGGGTCTTGAGGACTGTAATATCTTGTATCCATAATTATTACTGGCTGGTGCTAATGAACTATAAGAACTATTTAAAATGTAAAAACATCAAAGAATATTAATATGAAAAAAACCTGTTTTTTTCAGCCAAAAGATATTGCTCACTTTTGGGAGCTAGGTGGAGGAACATCTTTACTGGATTTAATCAGCATACCAATCACAAGTGACACCTTACGGTAAGTGGGGCCAGTGAGGAATAGCGGTTAGTAAGTATCCAGTGGAGGCCACAGGATGAACATGAGTTTTTTGCGAATCAAAATTCGCAGGGACAGTTTTATGTTGCTGAAGGTTTACCTTCACTTCCTTTCTATGTGCCTAAACTGTAGTGCTCTCAGAGATTTTAAAATAACCAAGGTTCTGGTTCCAAATCAGGAACAGAATACGTCAAGGCTGTATATTGTCACCCTGCTCATTTAACTTATATGCAGAGTACATCATGAGAAACGCTGGACTGGATGAAGCACCAGCTGGAATCAAGATTGTCGGGAGCAATACCATTAACCTCAGATATGCAGATGACACCACAAGTGAAGAAGAAGTAAAGAGCCTCTTGATGTAAGTGAAAGAGGAGAGTGAAAAACTTGGCTTAAAACTCAACTCTTAGAAAACTAAGATGATTGAAGCACCAGCTGGAATCAAGATTGTCGGGAGCAATACCATTAACCTCAGATATGCAGATGACACCACAAGTGAAGAAGAAGTAAAGAGCCTCTTGATGTAAGTGAAAGAGGAGAGTGAAAAACTTGGCTTAAAACTCAACTCTTAGAAAACTAAGATGATCGAGGCATCTGTTCCCATCACTTCATGGCAAATAGGGAAACAGTGGAAACAGTGACAGACTTTTTCTGGGCTCCAAAACCACTGCAGATGGTGACTGCAGTCATGAAATTAAAAGACACTTGCTCCTTGGAAGAAAAGTTATGACCAACCTAGACAGCATATTAAAAAGCAGAGACATTACTTTGCCAACAAACGTCTGTCTAGTCAAAGCTATGGTATTTCCAGTAGTCATATATGGATGTGAGAGTTGGACTATAAAGAAAGCTGAGTGTCAAAGAATTGGTGCTTTTGAACTGTGGTGTTGGAGAAGACTCTTGAGAGTCCCTTGGACAGCAAGGAGATCAAACCAGTGCATTCTAAAGGAGATTAGTCCTGAATATTCACTGGAAGGACTGATGGTGAAGCTGATACTCCAATACTTTGGCCACCTGACACAAAGAACTGACTCATTGGAAAAGACCCTGATGCTGGGAAAGATTGAAGGTGGGAGAAGAAGGGGACGACAGAGGATGAGATGGTTGGATGGCATCACCTACTCAATGGACATGAGTTTGAGTAAACTCCAGGAGTTGGTGATGGACAGGGATGCCTGGCATACTGCAGTCCGTGGGGTCGCAAAGAGTCGGATATGACTGAGCGACTGTACTGAACTGAACTGAAGGTGCTGGCCTGTGCTGAAGTGAGATAGTTGGCATCCGACTAGTAACATATTTTGCAAGCCTACAAACAAAATATGTCAAATAACACTTGGGCAATATATTCACTTGGCAAAAAAAAAACCTTCAAAAAATAAATTTGAAAACTCAATTCTTGTTAATACCCATCCAAGCATGAGCTAATTCAGCCCCTGAGTTTTTCTGGCAACTGGATATTATGTCTCCTTTAAATTTAATGGCTTCCTTGGTGGCTCAGGTGCCTGCAATACAGGAAACCTGAATTCAGTCCCTGGGTCAGGAAGATCCCCTGGAGAAGGGAATGGCTACCCACTCCAGTATTCTTTCTTGCCTGGAGAATTCCTGGCAGGCTGCAGTCCATGGGGTCACAAAGAGTCAGACATGACTGAGTGACTAACACACACTTGAACTTAATACTAATTTAATACTAATGTTAATATCCCTGAGGGGCTTCCCAGGTGGCACTTGTGATAAAGAACCCACCTGCCAGTGTCGGAGACAGAAGAGACACGGATTAGATCCCTGGGTCAAGAAAATCCCCTGGAGGAGGGCATGGCAACCCACTCCGGTATTCTTGCCTGGAGAATCCCCATGGACAGGGGAGCCTGGACAGCCCATAGAGTCACAAAGGGTTGGACACAACTGAAGTGACTTAGCACGCACACACATCAGTAAAGCCTCATGCAATGAAAGTTTATGAGTTAGAAGAGGAAGAAAGTGTCTATTTGCTGACCTTAAAGAAAAAGAACCTGGGGGAAAACCTCAAGCTCTTTGGCGGTGTTTTCCTGAGAATGATTCCCACATGTTGGCCAAATCAGATGTGGAAAATTGTGACATTTCTCACAATGTTCCTGGGAACCCATCTTAGCCAAAGAAAACAAAATTTAAAAATCTGAAATATCTTACTGTTGTCAGAGTTTAACACAGACCATTGCTGCTGGACCAGATACAAAGGGCTTGACAATTATTAGTCAAATTTCAACCATTAAGATCTTTATAATTTTTTCTTGTTAACAGGATAATTGTTTTTCCATAACTAGCTAGTAATGTTGGCTTTCTTTGTCCAGTGATTTTTCTTTTAAAGAAATAAAATTTACTGTCTTTTACTTATCACAAAAATGTTTTATGCTCATAAGGAAAACTTGGAAAAATAGTGAAACGTACATGAAAAGTAAAAGCATCTGCGATCACATGAAAAAGGACTATTCTCAACATACAGAGGTATTTCTTTTAGTGTTTTCAGTGTTGTCAATATACTTTGTACAGGTATGAGATATTTTGTATACACATTTAGATCTTGCTTTTTCACTTAAAACCACCATTTCCCCCAACATTATTTTTTAGAATCATGGGATTTTACAGCTGTGTAGTTCTCATTTGTCCTCCTTTAACAGAGACAAATAATTGAAGCTGCCTGGGAATTAGGGCAACTCATGGCGGTATGGCTGAGAGGAGATGACAGGGGCGGGGAGCAGCTGAAGGAACAAGAGCTGCCGGCCAGCCTGGCCTGAGGCAGACAGGAGTGAAAAGGCTGGGAGCAGCTCTTCCCAGACTGTGAGCTGGCTCCAGTTCTGGCCCTGTTGTCACGTCACCTTTCTGTATTACCTTACTCCCTTCTCTAGACCATATGGGCTTGTAGAAATTCTGGTTTCTGCAGGAAGCCAAATCTTTCCACAGTTTCTTCACTGCCTCGCTCTGTGAGTTCCTGGTCTTCTTTCCATGGAATCCCAGAGCAGCTGGAGCCTGCCTTAGGAGAGAAGAGGGGTCAGGGTGATGATGAACAGAGGGCAGGGGCGCCACAGGCCTGGGTCCAAAGCAGCTTGCTGAGTGGTTGACAAATTCATGGAAAACATTTCACTCCTCATTAGTCGCAAATCCCAGAATGCTTTGTGACTGGAATTAATTCGACATGTAATTTCCTTGAGTTGGACAGAGCCCAGCAACCTTACCAAATGCTGTTAGATACTGTTTTTCTTTAAAATGACTGTTGATAGAATAATTATAGATGCATTGAACATTTCCATAGACCTTAGATAATTTGTAAGAGAGCATTTCCTGGGGTCCACTGCCCTGTTTTCAGAGGTAGTATTTTATAAAAGAATTTTTTAGCTGTCATTTGCTATGAAGGCAAAAGTAACACAAGTATTTACAGTGCAGTGGAAACATAAATTTTAACCTTAGAAAAAAGTTAAATAATCCATTTTCCCTTTGGTTAAAACAAAGTTATTTTCATTTGGAAAAAATGATATACTTTATATATATTTTACCACAGTAAAAAAAAAAAAAAAAGCTAAACCATGGTCTTTTTTATTTTTAACATTAATCATGTTAAAACTCTGAAAATAAAATTAGTTTCCTTTATATATATATATATACACACATGCACATACATTATAATTAAGAAAAGCTGTTTCTGAGCTTATTCAAATGAAAGATATGGTTGGCTAGACAATTTAATGGCATAATAACTTTATAGAAAATCTTAGGTAATGTCTAAAAAGACTACTTTCTGGATTTAGACCTATAGTATAGAATTTAGCTCTTGTTTTGCTTTACACAAAATAGCTGATTTGCTCAAACTAAACAAAATAATTGTTATTGTTTAGTCACTAATTTGTCCAACTCTTCTGCGACCCCATGGACTGCAGCCCGCCAGGTACCTCTTTCCATGGGATTTCCCAGGCAAGAATACTGGAGTGGGTTGCCATTTCCTTCTCCAGGGGATCTTCCTGGCCCAGGGGTTGAACCTGCATCTCCTGCCTTGACAGGCGGATTCTTTAGCACTGAGTCACCAGGAAAGCCCAGATAATTTGACTGTATTATAGCCAGCATCTATTATAATTCCTTGCTATTTCCGCTAGCAGAATGTTTGCTCTGTTGATCAAAGATATATTGGCCCATGATTATGGCTGTACAGACTTATTACAACCATTCTCTGTAATACCTCTAGGTTTATGTTTGTTTTTGTTATAAAATAACATAAAATCCACCATTTTAGCCATTTTTAAGTGTACAGTTTAGTGACATTCCGTATTACTTACATTGATTAGGTACCATCACCACCACCCTTCTCCAGAGCGTTTCATCTTCCCAAACTGAACCCGTACCCAGTAAACAATAACTTCCTACTTGTCCCTCTGCCAACCCTTGGCAACTACCATTCTAGTTTCTGTCTCTCTGATTTGACTACTCTAGCTACCTCATGTAAATGAAATCATCCTTTTGGGTCTAGTTTATTTCACTCAGCATAATGTCTTCAAGATTCATCCATGTTGTAGCGTGTGTCAAAATTTCCTTCCTTTTTAAGGCTGAATAATATTTCATTGTATTCATATACCATATTTTGTTTACCCATTAACCCACTGATGAACATTTGGGTCATATCCACTCTTTTGCAATTATGAATAATGCTGCTGTGGACATTGGTATACAAATACCTGTTTGAGTCCTTGATGTCAAAACACCCAGAAGTGGAATTGCTGGATCCTCCTATAATTTTTTGAGGAACAACTGTACTGCTTTCCACATTGTCTACTCTGCTGTTTTATATTCCCATTGGCAATGCCCTAGAGTTTCAGTTTCTCTCTATTCTTGCCAACACTTATTATTTTCTGGAATTTTTATTTTTATTTTTTATTGTAGCTATCCTAGTGGGCAAGAAGTGGTATCTCATTGTGGTTTTGATTTGCATTTCTCTAATGATAATACCAGACATCTTTTCCTGTGTTTATTGGCCATATGTTTGTCTTTAAATACAGAAATGTGTATTGGGTTGTTTGTTGCTGAGTTTAGATTTATGTTTGATATACATGAACATGTGCATATGGTCATGGTGGTGGAGTGTGTGGCAGCCTGGAGGGAGGTAGCAAGGCCTTTCAGAGAGGTAGCAGGGTACAAGCAGAAAAGCATGTGGCTTTGGGTCTAAATACCAGCTCTACAGTTCACTAGCTATATGAATCTGTGCCTCAGATTTCTAATCCATAGAATGGCCATCGTAACCTTTTCTAGGAAGCCTTGTTGGGTTAGTAGGAAATAAGCTAGGTAGACTCCAGGCAAGGTCCATCAGTAAATGTTTTCTTCTCCTTCACCACATTGTTGTATTGCTGCTGCTGCTGTGATTATTATTTTTGCTTCCCTTCTTTGGAGCACACAGCAAAACTGAATCTAAACACGGCACTGTTGGATCCAATTGCACATTATGTGAACTGGATTATTATTAGTTGAAATAAAAAGTTTGGTTGTAACACTTAAATATTGCTAGGGAAAAGCACTGGAATAAATAAGGCTATAATTTTGGCTTATTTTTCTTAGGAAATTGCTATGTTTTTTTCTTATAGTGTTATTCTTAGAAAATACATTTCAGTATAGTAGGGTTTCAAATGGTAATTATTTTGAGTCTTTTTTTTTTTTTTCTGAAAGATGTTTTTATTTCTTTAGGACGTTTTCTATTGTCCTTGTTTTGGATCTTTCAAAACCTAATGACCTTTGGCCCACCATGGAAAATCTGTTGCAAGCCACAAAACTTAATGTAGATAAAGTGATAATGAAACTGGGGAAGAAGAATTCTAAAGCAGCTTCTGAAATGAGACAGAAGATGTGGAGCAGTATGCAGAAGGACCATCCAGTGAGTTGCTGCTGGGATTATTCTTGGAATTCTTAGCCCCACACATAGTTAACAAACAATTTCTTTAGATTTTTATGCATGAGTTGAAATTCACTTGATGTGGATGAACCTGTTCACTGGAAAATTACAGCAATTTAATAAAACCTCAGAGCAAAACAAGGAAAAAGATTTCATATGTCTTCTTGTTAGACATCTACTGTGATTGTTATGGCATATTACACCAATCAAAAGGAACAGAGTTTTAAAGTAGTAGTTTGATACTGATTTTATAATCTCTGCGAAATGAAGATACAAAACCAGGTTGTACAAATGTCACCTGGCAAAGACCAGATAAGAATACAGTTTTAAGCAAGGAATAGAGTTTCAACAGTCTTTACTGTCATTCTATACATTCATTTGTTGTCTGTCAAATAATCAGTATCTTTTTATCATCTGATAATTATCAAGTTGCAATATGGTAACACAAGTCTTTTATGTACAATCAGGAATGTCATCATCTAGAAAACTAAGAAAGGTATTTTATATTGCCCAAAGTTTATATGAGTGTGTTTTACAAAAGGAATATCAAACAAAACTGGTAGTTATGGTTCCCGTATATGCAGTATAAATGTTACTATAACAAACGGTTAATACAAATAACTTAAAAAAACAGGAAGGCAACATATAAGAAAATAACAGAACATGAAGAATAAATATGGTAGCTTAGGGAATTGTCATTTCTAGTTTTATGCTTGAGAAATGTAGCTTCAAAAATTAAATATTGGAGCAACCTCTGTCAAGCCAACAATGTTAACACTGTGGGCAGATTTAAAACGACCTAAGTCATAGAAATTGCTGAATACATAGTAGTAAACAATTACAGTGAATCAATGAAATATGTTTGTTAACAGGATCGTGAATTAATTGACCCATTTCCAATTCCTCTGGTGATAATCGGAAGTAAATACGATATTTTTCAGGTGAGCTTTTCCACTTCTAGTTGAGCTTGTGGTACATGCTTGTCTCGCCTTTATAGGAGAGAAACAAAAGTAATAATGAAATGAGAAGAATGACTCAGGGCGAGGGAGAAGTCAAGGAGTCACACGTTTTAAAGATTTTGGAAAAGAGAATATAGTTGGGAAAGAGAAAATCGGTGAAAAACAGTAAATACAGTGGAATGATGGGGATAAGGCAGACGATTTAGAAACTGAATCCAGTCCAGTCACCAAGGGACAGGACTTATGTCCCAACTTTTAAATTGAAGAAAGTAGAAAATTGGTTTCTTCTTATCTTTGCTTGTCAGAGAATCCTTGGGGTATTCCACCTGATAAAATGTGTGCTTGTATCTAAATTCTATTGGGCTAAATGTTTAAACAAGGAAAGACCTGACAGTGTAGCTCTAGAAGGCTGCAGCTATTGTTCAGCTTCTACAGAACCAAATGCCAAGGTAATGGAATTCTACTCAAGGTACATTTCCAAAAATAAGAAAGAATCTATTTCTGTATTTAATCATTTGTACTTTTCTGCTACAGATACTAGTTCTCTCAACTTTTTTCTTTTTAATAACATATGTCCTTAGGATTTTGACTCTGAGAAGAGGAAGGTAATATGCAAGACACTTCGATTTGTTGCACATTATTACGGAGCATCATTAATGGTTTGTATATTTCCTATCCTTTGGGTTTGAACAGACAGTAACAAATTTGGAAAGATTACCAGCTTGGGGCAGAATAATGAATGTGGATGCTTTTACTAATACATGTCATTGTCTCTTTCCATTCCCATTGCCCTCAAAGCCTCTTGTTACAAAGTGTTTATAATGTATTTCTGGAACACACACTGCTAGATAGCCTACCGTTTCCTTGAAGTGAAAGTTCTACATTTTTAATAGCCATAAATCCCCATCCATCTTAGAGATAAACTGGTTATTTATCTATTCATCTTTTAGTTTTCCTTTAAGAATTAGAATCTATATTCACTTAAAAGAAAAAAGACTAACAATTTTTTTTTTCAAAAAAGCTTAAAAAATGCTATTTGTTGTAGAGGTTAAAAATAACAAACTTAGGAGTCATATGCTGCCTGGATTCAAGTCTCAGGGCAACCATTTACTAGATATGGGGTCTCAGATAAGTCATTTAACCTCACCGAAGCCTTAGTCCCCTAGAGGGTAAAATGGACAAAAATAGTTCTACCTTCATAGGGTTGTTGTGAGGGTTAGTAGCAGGAATATTCCTAAAACCCTGAAACTCTTAGCACAGGGCCTGACACAAATCTCAATAAAGGCTGGTTCTTGTAACTGTTAGCATTATCTCTTCCACAGCAGGACCAAATGTTGCTAGATATCCTCTAATGCAATAAAGTATAAAAGCATTTTTATTTCTTTAAATAAAAATCATTTGAACCTTGGAAAGCAGGAAGTACCAAAGTCTGGACTCTCGGGTCAGAGTGGAAGTAAAACTGAAAGGTGGGGCTTTGTTAGCTCTGGCCGCTCTCTTCTTGATTTGGGAAGCTAGAAAAGCTGTGTGGTTTCCATGGTGGTCCAGAGTGCTTTTCTAAAACCAGCCTCTGATTTACTGACCGCTGAGATGAAAGATGAAATGATATTCCCATTTGAATGCTCTCTTTTGCCCTCTAAAGCAAAGTGCTCAGAGGAACCTGTAGACAACATGGCCTAGTACCCAGCTTTCATGGCTAGTATATTAAGACTGAAAATAGTAAGTATGATCTGTATTTAAAATTCTTAATACTTTCCAGAATACTCCAAATATATTTTATTATGTATTTTCTTAAAAATCATCACCTTTTATGTTTGTACTGTATCTACCTACTTGCATATTAGGTTGACAAATTATTTTGGAAATATTCTCTTTTTTAAATTATTTTTTATATTTTTTCCATTATGGTTTATTACAGGATAGTGAATATAGTTCCCTGTGCTATACAATAGGACCTTGTTTATCCATTCTGTATATAATAGTTTGCATCTGCTATTTCCAAACTCGCAATCCAACTTTCCCTCACCCTCTCTACTCTGCCTTGGCAACCATGGAAATATTCTTTACTGTTTTGAAAAGATATGGAGAATTCAAACTAGCTTACTCATTCAGGGTACAGAAGCAAAGATCATGGATCTTGTAGTTTCTTACTTTTGCTTCTAGATAAAGCTCCACATTTACTTCTGTTTAGTTAGCTGAGGAAAATCCCTCTCTTTGTTTAGAAACAGATCACATTTGATGATCCATCAGTGCCCAGTCTGGTCTTATCACTAAGAATGTAATAATAAGTGAAGTCAGATCAACCCAGGCCACAGCAGACCTGCAATTAATCATGGCTCACAAGACCCTAGAAGTCCAGGGACTAGGGAAAGGATCTGAGAATCTTTCATCTCAGCTGTCAGTAAATCAGAGGTTGGTTTTAGAGAGGCACTCTGGACCACCATGGAAACCATGCAGCTTTTCTAGCGTCCCAAATCAAGAAGAGAGCGGCCAGAGCTAACAAAGCCCCACCTTTGTTTCACTTCCACTCTGACCCTAGAGTCCAGACTGCTTTCCAAGGTTCAATGATATGCAGCGGTTTTGTTTTTTTTAACCTAGTTTATCCTTTATAATTCAGTCAAGAGTACTAATCCAGTAATGTGAGAAATCTGATCAAGTTAATAAAAAAGAAAAACATTGGTAAGTAGGACCAGATTCAGTGGAGAGACCCCAGGATGGTAGGGAACTTAAAATTATGATATCTGAGGAACAGCAACCCACTCCAGTATTCTTGCCTGGAGAATCCCAGGGATGGGGGAGCCTGGTGGGCTGCCATCTNGTAGGACCAGATTCAGTGGAGAGACCCCAGGATGGTAGGGAACTTAAAATTATGATATCTGAGGAACAGCAACCCACTCCAGTATTCTTGCCTGGAGAATCCCAGGGATGGGGGAGCCTGGTGGGCTGCCATCTGTGGGGTCACACAGAGTCGGACACGACAAGTGACTTAGCAGCAGCAGCAGAGGAATAGCATAAAATGATATTCTGGCATTTGGAATGTGATAACAGTCTTTAAATATTTGAAGGACTGATCCATGGGAAAGAGGTTAAATGTATGCTTTCTTAGAGTCCAGAACAAGGAATCAATGGGGTTTAGTTCAAATTAAGAAATTTCTAATACTGCCATTATCTGCAAATGGAATGAGTTGCTTTTGGACATCATGAATTCCCAGGCATTGAGTTCATAAGTAGAACTCTATATATATTTGTGGAGGATATTTTCGAGGCAGTTGATGCAGCAGATAGGGATGGGGTTGAGTTAGAAAAACTTCTCATGTCCTCCCAGCCCTGCAGTCCTATGAAATACACTTGTGATGAGGTTTTTTTCCCTCACCATTCAGTTCAGTTCAGTTCAGTCACTCAGTCACATCCATTCATAAGTAGAACTCTATATATATTTGTGGAGGATATTTTCGAGGCAGTTGATGCAGCAGATAGGGATGGGGTTGAGTTAGAAAAACTTCTCATGTCCTCCCAGCCCTGCAGTCCTATGAAATACACTTGTGATGAGGTTTTTTTCCCTCACCATTCAGTTCAGTTCAGTTCAGTCACTCAGTCACATCCAACTCTTTGTGACCCCATGAATCGCAGCACGCCAGGCCTCCCTGTCCATCACCAACTCCAGAGTTCACTCAGATTTACATCCATCAAGTCAGTGATGCCATCTAGCCATCTCTGAATTTCATCCCAATCCATATAGGGAACATATTAGAGAATACAATGATAATGATAAAAAGTTGTGTTTTTAAAATTCAACTGAAGTTTTCATATTAGAATATTGTCTCAATAGAGGCATAAAATTGTTTTAATTTTTTAAATGTATCAAATTTTATATATTCACATGAGTTCTCCCTTGAGTAGTTTCCCCCAGGAAGTTAAGTGTTAGTCGCTCAGTCGTGTCCGACTCTTTGCGATCCCATGGACTGTAGCCCACCAGGTTCCTCTGTCCATGGAATTTTCCAGATAAGAATACTGGAGTGGGTTGCCATTCCCTTCTCCAGAGGATCATCCCAATCCAGGAATTGAATCCAGGTCTCCTACATTGCAGGCAGGTTCTTTACCTTCTGAGCCACCAGGGAGGCCCTTTCCCTGGGAGCCTATTCTTAATCTGAAAAGTGAAAGTGAAACTCAGTTGTGTCCGACTGTTTGCGACCCCTCCATGGACTGTGGAATTCTCCAGGCCAGAATACTGGAGTGAGTAGCCTTTCCCTTCTCCAGGGTATTTTCCCAACCCAGGGATCAAACCCAGGTCTTGAACGAATCTTATTCTGAACACTGATCTTTTTACCTTACATTTCATTTTGGTTCAAGATTGTTTTTCCTACTTTCATACATCTTAGTCATTCTTATTTGGCCGGGTGACCTTGGTATCTCCAAACATTCAAAATTAGTCTTAGAAAGTTTTGTAGGGTAGCCATGTGTCCTGGTTTTCGTCTGATTTCTCAGCTTAATGATTAATAGTACCCATGCAGTTTCATTCTTCTAAAATATTCTGGTTATGGTCACTTGGTTATAGACCACCACTGAGAATAGTCAGTAGCTTACTTTGCAAATTCTAAAGGCAAATCTGAAGAGAAGTTTCAAAGTTGTTTTAGTGAGTATCAGTATTGTTAGACTAGTCTGCAGCTCCCACGTGAACTGCTTTGAGGACAGCAGTATGCGTTTGGATGGAAAAGTTATTTATGATACATACCTCCTGTTTTTTAACCAACCAGATTGCATTTTGGTAATGATTACGGTCCATTTGTGGGAGTAGCTGAAATGATTAGTGCATAAACACAAGTACATGCACTCATGAAATTTGAAGAGTAAGTTAAATTTATCGAGATTTCTTTCTTTTTCTTTATTCGGGTTTTGTTTTGCTTGCTCAAACAGGAGATTTTGTTGGGCAAATAAATAGTAATTCTCTCTGCAGTCTGTACTTGTTGAAAGCCATGTTTATTTTACCTCTTTCTGTGATTTGAAAGCCGAGCGTGTAATTTATTGTCCTGATTTTTTTTTTTTTAGTTTACCAGTAAATCAGAAGCTCTATTACTAAAAATACGTGGAGTTATTAACCAATTGGCATTTGGCATCAACAAAAGGTACCATTAAAATTTTTTTAAATTACTTTTTATTTTGGTATTCTCTCATCTGATTATTGTTCTCACACGTCTCTTGTTTCTTGACTGGGAAAAAATGCCTCAGATGACTGTTCTTAGATAATTTCATATTATCTCTTGCTTCTTATATTATTTAAATATTTATCATAGTTTACAGCTAAAATGTTATATAATAGTTGGAAACTAGAATAAAATAATCATACTATTATACTTGTTACCTTGATCCTGTTACTTCTTTCCTCTTATTTTAGTAGCTCTCCCACTATTATCACTTTTTTATATTAGAAATGGAATTGATCATTTTAGTAAGTATTTTCTTAACCTTGCTATCTTTCTTGGTTTGGATTTGAGGTAGTTTGGGTCTTATTTTTCTCCTATCTTTATTAGAGCTATACTTTATTTTTTGAATTGGTTACATTAATAATCATTCGTTCGAGAAATGCTCTCATAGGGGATAGATAGAAAACTTGGCTCTTGTATTTACAGTAGGGAATGGCAGGATATTTGATTGCTAAACTAAATTAGATTCTTTTTTCTTCTTATCCGTGTAGCAAATCAATATGTGTGGATCAGAATAAACCTCTGTTTATCACAGCAGGATTGGATTCTTTAAGTCAGATAGGTTGGTAAACTTATTAAGATTGTTCCATTTGTTTTAATTGCTTATTGATTTTATCCTACTGCCTGCTCACTTCATCTCCAACATCTCCTAACCCTAACCATCATTTCTGGTTTCATTATTATTGTTGTTATATCTTGTGTTTATTTGTATACGTTGTATTGATGCAGAATGCATCACATTGACATATTTGTGATGAAAGGGATGTTGGCATATGAGCAACTGATTTCTGATCTCTATACCACTAAAAAAAAATTGCATGTACTTTCTTTCCCTTACTGATTTCCAGGTACTTTTAAACTTTAGCTCCTTGGTTTTAGAAGAAAATAAGAAGGATAGAGTAGTCAGGAAATTCAAAGCTATATATTATAAGCAATGATGAAAAATATAAGATTCAAGTGTTGGAATAACTCAAAAAGAATACAGTTGCATTAACTAGGTATGCCTTAATTTTTTGTTATGTAAATACTTCATCTAATAGGATGTTTCCTATACTTATCCCTAGACTTACGAAGCAAAAGAAATTTCAAGAGTTTATATGGTCAAGCTCCCTGTCTTCTCACAGAAGTAATTTCATTGTAGAGATTTTGGGGTCTAGCAATTCTACTCTGGGGTTGGGATAGTTTTAACACTAATGGAGAGTGGTTTTCTTTTTTCCCACCCCCCCATTACTCTTACATGCTGAAGTTGACTTCAAATGTAGAGATCTTTGTCATGAGATTATAGATTGAATTGGAATGAAAAGAACAGAGGTGTTAATGAGTGATTATAAAGACTGATTTTTATAATTATTATAATTGCCAACTTAATTTCATTAGCAGTGAGAATCACTGTGTGTAATGATAGAAATGCTGATGGAAATCTTTTGCACCTCAAAGTAGTCGGAGGTCAGAAAAGGGTCGAAAAATACTGAATTTAAAAAATCATGGAAAAAAAAATAAAAAAATAAAATAAAAAAAATTAAAAAAAAATCATGGAGCTTGGACCTCATCAAAGTTTAAAACTTTTGCTCTTAAAAGCCCATGTGAAAAGAAAAAAAAAGATATGCTGCAATCTGGGAGAAATTTCGCACTACATACTTTACAAAGGACTAGTATCTCGAATATATAACAGTAAAAAAAAATCCAATTCCAAAATATGTAAAAGACCTGGCCAGACATTTCATTGCAGGTATACAATAATGGCAAATAAGAACATGAAAAGAAATTCAATACATTTTTTACATGAAGGAAATGCAAATGGAAACTACATTGAGATATTACCACATACATCAGAATAGTTAAAATATAGTGGTAACACCAAATGCTGGTGAGAGGATGTGGAGAAATTGGATCACTCATACATTGCTGGTAGGAATGTAAAATAGACAGTCTTTTTTTTTTTTTGAATTTTTTATTTTTTATTTTGGAGGAAGGCATGACAACCCACTCCAGTATTCTTTCTTGGAAAATCACACGGACAGAGGAGCCTGGTGGGCTACAGTCCATGGGGTCACGATGAGTTGGACATGACTGAAGTGACTTAACATACATTAACATACATTTTGTATTGGAGCATAGCTGATTAACAATGTTGTGATAGTTTCAGGTGAACAGCAAAGGGACTCAGCCATACATATACATGTATCCATTCTCCCCCAAACCCCACTCCCATCCAGGCTGCCACATGACATTGAGCAGAGTTCCATGTGCTATACAATAGGTCCTTGTTGGTTATCCATTTTAAATACAGCAGTGTGTACATGACCTTCCCAAACTCCATAACTGTCCCCTTCCCCCAGCAATTATAAGTTCATTCTCTAAGTCTGTGAGTCTCTTTCTGTTTTGTAAGTTCATTTGCATTATTTATTTTTAGATTCCACATATAAGGGGTATCATACAATATTTCTCCTTCTCTGACTTTACTCAGTATTATGATACTCTCTGGGTCCATCCATGTTGCTGCAGATGGCATTGTTTCATTCTTTTTTAATGGCTGAGTAATATTCCACTCTGTGTGTGTGTCTGTGTGTGTGTGTATATATATATATATATATACACATATATACACACACCATGTCTTTATCCATCCCTCTTTGATGGACTTTAGGTTGCTTCCATGTCTTGGCTTTTATAAACAGTGCTGGGGTGCATGTATCCTTTCAGACCATGTTTTTCTCCAGATAAATGCCCAGGAGCGGGATTGCAGGTCGTATGATAGCTCTGTTTTTAGTTTTTTAAGGAACCTCCATAGCAGCTGGTCAACCACTCTTGAAAACAGTTTGATGGTTTCTTATAAAACTAACCATGCAGCTCCCATAAGACCTTTTAGGTTGCTTCCATGTCTTGGCTTTTATAAACAGTGCTGGGGTGCATGTATCCTTTCAGACCATGTTTTTCTCCAGATAAATGCCCAGGAGCGGGATTGCAGGTCGTATGATAGCTCTGTTTTTAGTTTTTTAAGGAACCTCCATAGCAGCTGGTCAACCACTCTTGAAAACAGTTTGATGGTTTCTTATAAAACTAACCATGCAGCTCCCATAAGACCTAGAAATTGCACTTATTTGACATTTATTTGAGAGAAATGAAAATGTATGTTCACATAAAAGTCTGTACATAAATGTTCATGATATCTTTATTTGTAATAGCCCCAAAGTGGAAACAACCCAGACATCATTCAACAGGTAAATGGATAAACTGTGATATATCCATACCATGGAATACTTACTACTCAGCAATAAAAAGGAACAAACTATTGATATATACAGCAACTTGGTTTCCTCCCCAGAGAATTATACTGAATTTTAAAAGCCAATCAGAAAATGTTACATACAATTCTATTTATATAAAATTCTGGAATGAAGAAATTTTAGAAATATAGAAAAGATTAATGGTTGTCAGAGGTTAGGGACAGAACTGTAGGTGGGGAGGGAGGCAGGGAGAGGGATCGAGAAGGAGGTGGGTTCAGTTATAAAAGAGCAGCACAAGGGATCTTTCTGGGAATGAAACTGCTCAGTGTCTTGACTGTGGTAGTGCATATATGAACCTACAAAGGTGATAAACTTGTGTACAACTTAATACACACACAAGTGAGGACAAGGAAGAAATTTGGGAAATCTGGATAAGAGTGGTGGATTTGATCACTGTCTTACCCACCAAAGTCTAAGGAGGCCCTGAAAGATAGAGTGAAACAGTGAACAATGTAGATGCTAGCATAGAAAGAATGAGAAATCTCAGACTATGCATTGAAAATGTCCAAGAAGTGGCAATGTATTTTCAAATTTTTCACATTAATTTTTAAACTATACAGGCAATGCATAAAGACATTCTCCTTATAAATCTTGAAATAGTACATATATGATCAAGTTTAATATTCCATTTTCTGTACATGTGAATGTGGTATAGAAAAAAAACTATTTGTTTTAATACAATTGTATTATTCTGTGACATTCTGAAGTTTTCCTTTTTTACTCAGTACACCTTAGTGCTTTCTCCACCTTAATGCTACATATAGGTCTGTTTGGAACTTTGACTGCTAGATAGTGTTACAGAGCATGGCTATGCATAGGAGTTTAGTTCACTGTACCTCTGTTGATGGACATTTCAGCTGTGGCCATTTTTTCAGTAATACAAATAATGCGGCTCTGTGAAATCCTTAATGCATGTATGCAGATATTTCTAAGATAAACACTCAAAACTAGAATTTCTGGTTAATAGGATGTGATTTTTTTAGTATTTTAATAGTATTTACTAGTGCCATATTACCCTCCAGTATAGCTGTTGCAATTTGCATTCTATTCAACAGCACATAAGAACACCTGTTTCCTTAAACATTCACAAACACATGAGAATATCATACTTTCTGTTTTTCCTGAACATCTACTTAAGTGCATGGAAAGAAAATTACAATTTACTCATTACTCATTACTCTGTCTCTTCTCCCTCTGGTACTAGAATCTGTCCCAGTGGCCTTGTTACACTGGGTTGAGGTAAATTTTAACAGTGATTATAGAAGAAAAGGAAATGAGTGATCTAAGTATATCATCTGTTTTATTGATAGTAATAGTTTATAATGTTTTAGTCAATGCAGTCATTTGAATTAAAATTTCCAATTCTAGGATCCCCTCCTCTTCCTGATAATGACATTGGAAAGTTTCATGCCCGTTCACCAATGGATCTATGGAAAAAAGTGTATGAAAAGCTCTTTCCACCAAAGGTATCTATTTCTCATTCTTTTAAAGCAAGAATTTTCAGCACTATTCAACAGTTGGGCTTCCCCTTGAGACTCAGCTGGTAAAGAATCTACCTGCAATGTGGGAGACCTGGGTTTGAACCCTGGGCTGGGAAGATCCCCTGGAGAAGGGAAAGGCTACTCTTCTAGCCTGGAGAATTCCATGAACCGAATAGTCTGTGGGGTTGCAAAGAGTCGGACATGACTGAGCGACTTTCGCTTTTTCGCTTTGCTGTTATTCCTCAGTTATTGGGAAATGTTCAAACAGGCCTATTATAGTAACTTTGTTTTCTACTTTCATGCTCAAATCAATTAAACACTTGCTTAAAATCTACTGTATGTCTGACCCTGTGAGGCTGAAACAATGGGTAAGACACTTTTCTCACTCTGCTTCCAAACAGAGCTCTTTCTGGTTGTTAGAGAAGGGAGAAGCAGTATCCAAGAGGGAGAGAGAACCTGGGGAATTTGAATTGGCTTTCAGTGGTGATGAAGGCTCAAAAGATCAGCCTTCACTGGCTGCCCAAGAAATAGGAACTTGGCTTGTGAGGTAGATGATGGTCGTTGAAGGTTTTTGGTTATGGGCATGAAGTGACATAACAAACTGTGATTTCAGAGTATCAACACACTAAAAGATGTCAAGGACCCTGCACAAGACCCTCAGTATGCTGAAAGTGAAGTTGATGAGATGAGAATTCAGAAGGATCAGGTATTATCCTAAACATTTATTTCATCTTGAGTTTTATCACAGAAATATACTTGGAATTCTGTTTTTCTTAACTGATTTACTTAACTTTTTCCTTTCAAAATTATTTAAATAGTATATCTTCACTATATATATATATATATATTCTGATATGCATAAAGGAGGAACTAAAGATCACATAACATTCTACCACCCAGAGATGACTTAGTGTTCACATATGCTTTTTGGACTTTCCAGTATACTTTATGTTGAAGATAGGTAGTGACTCTTACCTCACTGTTGGGAAGACACTTCCATTAATATTCTTTTATTAATGGGATTATTTAGAAGGTTTTGTTTTTTATTAGGACATTTAGATATATCCATACCTTTCTTGGTGGCTCAGACAGTAAAGAATCTGCCTGCAACGTGGCAGACCTAGGTTTGATCCCTGGATTGGGAAGATCCCCTGGAGGAGGGCATGGCCACTCATTCCAGTATTCTTGCCTGAAGAATCCCCATGGACAGAGGAACCTGGCAGGCACAGTCCATGGGATTGCAAAGAGATGGACATGCCTGAGCGACTAAGCACGGCAGCACACATACTTTTCTCATATCAGAAAGATTAAGGACTGCCTAATCTGAAAGCACACAGTTGACAAAACCCAGGAACTCTCAGGAAAGGGATTAAAAGTGGAGACTGCTTTCCATATTTGTGCCCAGATAGAATCATTTGTGATACACAGCCTGATATAAGAATGTAAGAGTTGGTAAATTTTTATCATGATCCAATATTGAGATTTTCCCGGATCTCCTTTTAGTTTGATAAGATGAGTCATTGTGAAGACTATAACCTTACATAAATAAGCACAGTAAATGAAATGCCCTGACCACCTCTCAGGTGGGATTTGTAGAGCTGTGTAACTGTTGCTAGGGTAAGCTGAACACAACCACCCACTGTGAGCAGGGACCAGGGTCTTTTTCTCAGCAGTCGCTTTTCACCCTCTGGGGCCCTAGAATAAGTAAGCAAAACATTTTAAGTACAGAAGACTTCTGGAAAAACGTGTCATGACTATTTAGAGGGTGTTGTAGCTGTAGCAAAGTGAGAGGCGTGTTGCAGGAACACTGAAATGACCTCATGTAACCCTTACTGTGTTTTGCAGCTTGGCTATAGAGATTAGTTGGAAGTCATCTCTGAATTAATATTTATCTAGGAGTTAGTAACCAACTGCCATTGTTGATAAGATTATCTGTGTATATTATACAGTGATCCCTTTTATACATTTATTATTAAAGGGCAAGAGTATTTCTGAGCATCTTCAGGTTTCACATTCAAATCCATCATCCCTAACTGACCTAAAACCATATGAGTTTTGAGTAGAACTGGAAAGCAGCCCCACAATACCTGTATCATTCTTCCCTTGTACCTCACTAATTACCACATTCTCTGGACAAAATTTTTTTTAGACCCACTTGAAAAGTTATAATGTCCTAATTTTGCCTCTAAAGCAGTTTCATTCATGGTATTTTAGTTGATGAATTGATTTTAGTTTGCACATGTAGTACCCACCTCTGCTTTAAAAATCATGCTAATGATTAGCAGTTGATCCTCAATTATTTTATAGATGTTCACTTCCAAATTTTGACATTCTAATATCCAAAACTTTATATATTCTTTCACGTTCTTCCAAAGCCGTTTCAGGGCCTTACATTGTTTCCAGTTGTCTACTGATAAACACAGAAGCTGACTTATGTGTGAGAAAACTCTCTGTTGATTAATTTTGAAAAACCCCTATTTCCTACTAAACATTTAACAATATATTTTCATTTTTTATATGGGCAAGATAGTCAATGCCACTTTTATTAACATAGCCTATAAAAGAATTCATCTGCCGTAGGTGAAAATCTAGTCTACAGCTCTTTTATAAAAACACTGCCTTCTTGATCTTTTAATGATTATTGCTACATTAACATTTTTCAGTGAAAATAGCATTATAATCTTTAGATTTGCCTATTAGAAGAAGAATAATATCCATCTAAAAGAAATGTCTCAGTTAAGGTTTTCCATAATAACACAAAATTATGTCCCTACCTAAAAGCAACTGGTAAATACTTGACACCTATACTGTGTACTATGTGTCTGCATACCTTCAACCCAAATAGTTACTGATTCTTGTACTTCTTAGGAAGAGAGATGACATCCTATTTCACTGAAAATAATCCAGTTGCATACGAGTGGAGGGCTGGCCCTGGGCCTGTCTGAGACCAGATGTGATCCTCCATATGACTCCTTCCCACCCCCAAGTCTCATTATTAGTGGCTTAAATAATCAGGCATCAAACAAAGAGTTTGGTACCCTTAAGCTTTGGCAATGAAATCAGAACACACCACTTCTAAGATAGGCTAATTCATGAGTCCCATTCAGTTCCTCTAATACTGAGCCTTTAAAAAAGCCCAAGTCATGTAGAATCATCAGGCAAGAAAGATGTGTCCCTTTAAACCACACTTTACTTAAACCATACTTCTGTTACATTTTTCTGCCAGTGACGGGGAGGCACTGAGACACAGTATTCCATAATGCTTTAAGTTCTCAGAAGTAGAACATGTCATTTATGATCACTGTCCAGAATCCCTTTTGCCCCCAGTCCCCACTGATGCATGAAGATCCTCACAGAGACTGAAATTAGCCCCGCTGGTTTGAGGATCAACCTTAAGACCCCTTTTCACCTTTTCTACAGACTAAATGTCTTTCCTAATTAGCTCTCTTTTGTCAGACTTCACATAGGCACCAGAAAATAGTTCCTTGCTATCTACTATTTTTTAAAAGTCTTCCAATTTTAAAGCACTCCTGATTTTAAGGGAGTCAAGTATAGAAAGCACTTGCTGAACCCTTCTACCTCTTTTCTATATTTTTATTGTCACAGCAAAAAAGAAATGGAAAAGGTTTGGGTAAATAGTTGTTTTTTAGGTCTTCTTGGTTCAACCATACATATGCATTTTGAATCCTGTTTTCAAAAAACTATTTATAATCCCTAGGCCTATAATTTAAACACAGGCACACACTGATTGATTTACATTGATTGATTTACATGTTGGGGGGAAATGTTTTTTACTGTCCTCTATTGAAGATGGCGTTTTAAGCATTATATATATTTATATTTGAAAACTTTAGAAGCTTTTAAGAAGCAGCGTGGAAACCCTTTTTGGTTTTGCTTACTCTTTTAAAGTGACTCTCTAGAGTGGCCATGAAGAACTGTAGTGCAAAGGGAGCCCTCTTAGTTGCCGTTCCTTTAAAACATCATCACATAATGCTGAGGTCGCATGAGAGCAGTACTGGAGAGCTAGTGAACACAGTGAGGTCTGTGTCACACCAGTTACTCTCCATCCTCCTCCTGGCATGGCTGGGGACCAGCCTGGTTCTGTCACTCTACAGCTTGCAGAAGGGAGAAACTATTAGCACAGATTCTCAAAGCAATGCCCTCACCATTACCATTGGTAAATAAAAATAATTCAGTACTTCCAATTAAAGGCAAAGTTTGTGATAACTGATTGCTGTTTATTCTTTATGAGCTAACAATCCTTGAAACCATAAGTTACAGGTAAGATAACTGGTGAACTGAGTTAATGTCGTTAAAAATAAACCAAGCTATAAAGACTACTTTGGAGTTAAAACTACGGAAAAAAAAATTTCTTCAAAGTCATTACAGTGTTTTGAAACTTTCAACATTTAAATTTTAATAACTTAGAATATATGTACGAAAGAGATCATCTGCCATTTTTCTGAAAGTGAGAATGCAGTTTTCTTTTCCTAGCAACTATGAACTTCAGTTACATTAGGCAAAGGGCAGGGGTTGCCTTATCTTGCAGAGTAACCACTTTTTGCTTATCAGAAACAATGATACACTTTGTACACTTAGACACTGAATAACATGTAAGAAGCCAAGAGACAGTCCCCTTAGATGGTCCCTTTTGCATGTTGGTTGTCTCATGCAGGTTTTCCCACCTCCAGTAAAGTTTATTTTATGAATTATAAAAGTAACATATACTCATGGTGAAAAAAAATCCAGACATAGAAGTATATAATATAGAAAATGGAAGTGTCCTGCCCTCTCTCCACTTAGCTGCCTTTCTCATTTGGCACATACAGCACTATTATTTTTGTTGGCTGCCTACAAAGGCAGGCGTCAGTGAGCACTGAGGTATTTAATCAATCCTTACTGTGAGATATCTAAGCCATTTCCGATTGCATGCCAATAGTGCAGCGAATATCCTTCTGCTCTTCTCTGTTGTGCTGTATGATGGATGTCTAAAGGTATAATCACTGGGTCAAAGGATAGGTACATTTTAAGTATTGATACTTTGCTAACTTCAACCACAATTTGACAAGAGTTGAACAGCAAATGTTTAAAAATAAGATCATTTTTATATTCTTAAAGCATGCATGAATGTGAAAGTCACTCAGTCATGTCTCTTTGTGACCCCATGGACTATACAGTCCATGGAATTCCTCAAGCCAGAATACTGCAGTAGGTAGCTGTTCCCTTCTCCAAGGGATCTCCCAATCCAGGAATCAAACCCAGGTCTCCCGCATTGCAGGCATATTCTGTACCAGCTGAGTCACCAGGGAAGCACAAAGCATGCATATAACAATGCCTAATTTTGTTACTTGAAAAATAATGTGTATGCACTATTTAAAATATAATTTTGTCTAAAAGTTTAATTCATCTCCAAGTGCTACTTAGGCTGCATAGATACTCTGAAAACTACATTTCTAGAAAATACATCCAGAGTATAGTCATTTATAAAGTAGTTGTCAAGAAATTTTGAGAGTGATAATACTTTTATAAAGGATACACTGTTACACCCCAAAGATGCTAAGGCAGTTTTAAGGCTCCTAGTTTAAATTTTAAGGTTTTTTACTAGTAAAACATGTTTTTGTTTTAGGAACTGGAACAATACAAAAGAAGTTCTTCCAAGTCTTGGAAACAAATTGAGCTTGATTCCTGAACCTAATTCAACTGTAATGTAACCTGTTTCTTCTTTTCCAAATACAAGTAATGTTTTATTAGTTGATATTACAGTAATAAGGGAGGAAAGTTTAGATGTGTAAATTATTAAAGGAAAAGTGGAATTGTTTGTCTTAGTGCAACTCCTGAGATACTTTTAAGTCTCTTAATAAAATTGTATAATTACATGTAATATTTTTTAAATAAAAAGAATCTTTCAGGACCTACCTTTAACATGTTTTAAGTAGTGTATACTTGGTTCAGCATCTATAAGTTTCTGCTTATGTTTTCGGGAATATGAAATTAGGAACATTTAGTAACAGTTGTAGGTATAAGGTTAAGCATTTATATCAGACACATTCCTTCTCTAAGGCATTCTCAGCTATGTCTGGTAAGAAAGTGGAATTGGGGTCACTTTCACAGGTATCATCATTTTACTCTAATTAATCGTGAGGCACGAGAAGCATCTGAAGTATTTATTTAAAAGGCTCATACCCGAGGAGCAGTTAAGATGGTGGAGTAGTAGGACATGAAGCTCCCCTTTTCCCACAAATGCAAAAATATATTTACATGTGTAAGGGTTCTTACAGAATATCTACTGAACATTGGCAGAATACCTCAGACTGCTGAAAGAGCAAGAAAATCTCCAGGTAACCGGATAGGAAAAAAGATTAAAAGGAAGATGAGAAAGGAATTGGGAGGAGCTGTGGAAGAGGAAGGGTTCCTGCACCCTGGGACGCGCCCTCACCAGCGAGATCTGCTCGGACAGAAGGGGAGCTTCAGAGCCTCAGAGGAGAATGTGGCAGCCAGAGTAGAAGAAGCGCTGTACAGACGGTCGTGGTGGCCACCCGAAACACCGTCTGCTGGCGTGGGCAGGCTTTCAGACATCAGACCTGGAGGGAGGATTAAGATTGGCCGCGCAGAAACAGCCTGGGAGATGGTGTTGGAATCTAGTGTGACCACAACTGAGGGTGTACATGGAGGAAGCCCAGGCCATCTTAGAGGCCAGGAGTCATTGTCTGGGGGCGAGATCCACCACTGTAGCCTTTTTCTTTTGTGCACAGACTCACCAAGGGTAGGACCCCACCTGCTGCACTGTTTCCAAGTTTGGTTACAAACCACCACCACCTCCCTTGCAAACTCTAGCAGTGATCATGAACTGCCTCCACTCCCATTGCATGCTCCAGGGGTGCATCTGAGCCACCACCACCAAGACCCCCAGGACTGGGCACCAGCTGAAGCATCTGCACACTCCCTATCAAGGTGATAACAACCAGCACATGCTGAGGAAAGACACCACAGGCATCCACACTAAAAAAGCCCTCGTACCAAACATAGGAAATCCACACAAGCTAAACAAGGACAGGCCAACATATAAATAGCCCTTCAGGACAACAGTAGATAATTGTTTCTTCTAAACTCAGAGTAAAAGAAATACAAGGAAAATGAAGACATAGAGGAACCACTCCCAGGTAAAAGACCAAGAGAATTCTCCTGAAAGAGTAAATAATGAAACCGGCCTCTGCAGTCTAATGGACACCAATTTCAAAAAGGAGATAATGAAAATACTAAAGGCAGCAAGAGAAAAACAGAAAAAGAGTTACAAGGGAACCCTTGTAAGACTATTAGCTGATTTCTGTACAGAAATATTGCAGGCCAAAATCAGCTACAATGAACTATCATCTCACACTGGTCAGAATGGCCATCATCAAAAAGTCTACAAGCAATAAATGCTGGAGAGGATGTGGAGAAAAGGGAACCCTCTTTCACTGTTGGTGGGAATGCAGATTGATAACAACCACTGTGGAGTACAGTCTGGAGATTTCTTTAAAAACTAGAATAAAACTACCATACGACCCAGCAGTCCCCCTACTGGGCATAAACCCTGAGGAAACCATAATTGAAAAAGACACATGTACCCCAATGTTCACTCCTGCACTATTTACAATACCTAGGACATGGAAGAAATCGCGATATCCGAGGACAGATGAATGGTTAATGAAGTTGTGGTACATATACATGATGGAATATTACCTTGCTATGAAAAGGAACACATTTGAGTCAGTTCTAGTGAGGTGGATGAAGCTAGAGTCTATTATACAAAGTGAAGTAAGTTAGAGAAAGACAAATACTGTATATTAACACATGTATATGGAATCTGGACAAGACAGTACCTATTATCCTACTTTCAGGGCAGCAAAGGAGACACAGACATAAAGAACAGACTTTGGGATACATTGAGGGAAGGGGAGAGGGTAGGATAATTTGAGAGAATAGCATTAAAACATACACATTTCACATGTAAAACAAATAGCCAGTGGGAGTTTGATGTATGATGCAGGAAACCCAAAGCCCACGCTCTGTGACAACCTAGAGGGATGGGGTGGGGAGGGAAGTGGGAGGAGGGTTCAAGAGGGAAGGGACATATGTATACCTATGGCTGATTCACGATGATGTATGGCAAAAACCATCACAATATTGTAAAGTAATTATCCTCCAAATAAAAATTTAAAAAACATTGACGGCCAGAGGGGCATGGCAAGATACATTCAAAATACTGAAAGAGAAAAATCTGTGATCTAGAATACTCTGCTCAGCAAGATTATTATTTAAAATAGAAGGAGAGAAAGAATTTCTCAGACAAGCAAATACTAAAAGAATACAGCAATACTAAGCCTATCTTAAAGGACATATTGAAAGGTCTTCTCTAAATAGAAAAGAAGTAAGAATCTGTAGGAAAGAGAAAATCACAGTTGGAAAGTAAATCACTTAAATAATCCAGTACACAATTTAAAAATTCTATGAAAGTAATGATAACCACAATGAACAGCAAAAGGATGAACATAAAGATGTAAAAGAGGACATGAAAATCATAAAATGTGGGGAAGGAGAGTAAGAACATATAGTTTTGTTTTCCCCTAGAATGTGTTTGAGTCTATATGACTACCAGTCCAAAGCAAGTAGATATAGAAAGGGATTAACATACTTGAAGAACGGGGTAGCCACAAATTAGAAACATACAAGAGATAAATAAAATACCAAAAAGAAGAGCACATAAGTATAAGACAAAAGGAATAAGAGGAAAAAGGGAAAAGAAGAAATATAGCCAATGATAAAGTTTAAAATGGCAATAAATACATAGCTTGAATACATATGTGTCAATAATTACCTTAAATGGCAATGGACTAAATGCTTCAATCAAATGGCACAGGGTGGCAAATTGAATAAAAAACATGAGCCTACAATATGCTGCCTACAAGAGTCCCACTTCAGGGCAACAAACACACATAGATTGAAAGTGAAGGGATGGGAAGAGACTTCATGCAAATGGAAAAGACAAGAAAACAGGGGTCTCAATACTTATATCAAAATAGACTTTAAAACAAGGGCCATAAAGATAAAGAAGGACACTAGATAATGATAAAAGGATCAGTACAACAAGAGGATTTTACACTTGTCAGCCTAGATGCACCTAATGTAGGAGTACCCTAATACATAAATACTGACAGACATAATGGGAGAAATAGACACGAATACAATAAGTAGGAGGCTTCAACACCTCACTCACATCAATGGACAGATCTTCTAGACAGAATTAGTAACAAATACAATAGAACAGTTAGATTTAATTGACATTATCAAGACATTACATCCAAAAAACCCCACAGAATACACAATCTTTTCTAGTGCACATGGAACATTCTCTAGGACTGACCACATACTGGGCTTCCCTGGTGGCTCAGCTGGTAAAGAATCTGCTTGCAATGCAGGAGACCCGGGTTCTATTCCTGGGTTGGGAAGATCCCCTGGAGAAAGGAATAGCTACCCACTCCAGTATTCTGACCACATACTAGGGCACAAAACAAGCCTCAACAAACTTAAGTGTATAGAAATTATCTCAGGTGTCTTTTCTGACCACAAAAACATAGAACTAGAAATTAACCACAGAAAAAGAAATGAGAAAAAAAGATTACATGGAGATTAAACAACATGCTACTAAAAAACCAATGGGTCATCAATGAAAGCAATTAAAAAATATCTTGAGACAAATAACAATGAAAACATAGCTATACAAAATCAATAGGATGCAGCAAAAACAGTTCTGAGACAAGTTCATAGTAATACAGGCCTTCCAAAGAAAGAAAAAAGAAAAATCTCAAGTAACCTAATCTACCATTTAAAAGAATCGAAAAGGAAGAACAAAACCTAAAGTCAGAGGTAGGAAATAATAAAGATCAGAGAGGAAATAAAAGATCTTAACAAATAGAAAAAAAAAATCAATAAAACCAAGAGCAAGTTCTTTGAAAGGATAAATAAGATTAACACATCTCTGGCCAGGCTCACCAAGATAAAAAAAAAGAGAGAACCCAAATAAGCACATTAAGAAATCAAAAATGAAACATAACAACTGATCCCACAAAAACAGAAATATGGATCATTGGCACAAAATAGCCCAGAAATAAACCCGTACACTTATGGCAAATTAATCTTTGACAAAGGAGGCGTGTGTATATGCTAGGTCATTTTAGTCCTGTCTGACTCTTTGCAACCCTGTGGACTGTAGCCCATCAGGCTCATCTGTCCATGGAATTCTCCAGGCAAGAACACTAGAGTGGGTGCCATGCTCTCCTCCAGGAGAAGCCATACAATGGGAAAAAGACAGTGTCTTCAGCAAGTGCTGTTGAGAAAGTTGAACAACCACATGTAAATTAATATAGTTACAATACACCCTCTCACCATACACACACACACACACACACACACACAAATCAAAATTGCTTAAAGACTTAAACATAAGACATGACACCATAAAACTCCTAGAAAAGATCATAGGCAAAACATTCTCTGGCATAAATCATATCAAGGTTTTCTTAGGTCAATCTCCCAAAGCAATAGAAATAAAAACAAAAATAAACAAATGGGACCTAATCAAAGTTACAAGCTTTTGAACAGTAAAAGAAACCACAAACAAAATGAAAAGACAACCTACAGGGTGGGAGAAAAATTTGCAAAAGATGTAACCAACAAGAGCCTAATTTCCAAAATATATAAACAACTCACACAACTGAACAACAAAAAAACAAACTAATCCAAAAAATGGGCAGGAAATATAGACATTTCTCCAAAGAAGAAATACAGATGGCAAACAGGCATATAAATAGATGCTCAGTTCAGTCGCTCAGTCGTGTCCGACTCTTTGCTACCCCATGGACTGCAGCACGCCACGCTTCGCTGTTCATCACCAACTCCCAGAGCTTACTCAAACTCAGTTCCATTGAGTTGGTGATGCCATCCAACCATCTCATCATCTGTCATCCACTTTTCCCACCTTCTATCTTTTCCAACATCCAGTCTTTTCAAATGAGTCAGTTGTTTGCATCAGGTGGCCAAAGTATTAGAGATTCAGCTCCAACATCAGCCCTTCCAATGAATATTCAGGACTGACTTCCTTTAGGATGGACTGGTTGGAGATCTCCTTGCATTCCAAGGGACTCTCAAGAGTCTTCTCCAATACCACAGTTCAAAAGCATTAATTCTTCAGTGCTCAGCTTTCTTTATAGTCCAACTCTCACATCCACGTATGACTACTGGAAAAAACATAGCTTTGACTAGATGGACCTTTTGTTGGCAAAGAAATGTCTCTGGTTTTTAATATACTGTCTAGGTTGGTCATAACTTTTCTTCCAAGGAGCAAGCGTCTTAATTTCATGGCTGCAGTCATCATCTGCAGTGATTTTGGAGCCCAAAAAAATAAAGTCTGTCACTGTCTCCACTGTTTCCCTATCTATTTGCATGAAGTGATGGGACCAGATGCCATTTTAGTTTTCTGAATGTTGAGTTTTAAGCCAGCTTTTCACTCTTCTCTTTCATTTTCTTCAAGAGGTTCTTTAGTTCTTCTTGGCTTTCTGCCATAAGTGTGATGTCATCTGCATATCTGAGGTTATTGATATTTCTCCTGGCAATCTTGGTTCCAGCTTGTGCTTCATCCAGCCCAGCATTTCTCATGATGTACTCTGCATATGAGTTAAATAAGCAGAGTGACAATATACTGCCTTGACATACTCCTTTCCTGATTTGGAACCCATCTGTTTTTCCATGTCCAGCTCTAACTGTTGCCTCTTGACCTGTACACAGACTTCTCAGGAGGCAGGTCAGGTGGTTTGGTATTCCCATCTCTTTAAGAATTTTCCACAGTGTTGCGATCCACACAGTCAAAGGCTTTGGCATAGTCAATAGAGCAGAAGTAGATGTTTTTCTGGAACATGCTTTTTCGATGATCCAGTGGATATTGGCAATTTGATCTCTGGTTCCTCTGCCTTTTCTAAAACCAGCTTGAACATCTGGAAGTTCACTGTTCATGTATTGCCAAAGCCTGACTTGGAGAATTTTGAGCATTACTTTACTAGCATGTGAGATGAGTGCAATTGTGCGGTAGTCTGAGCATTCTTTGGCACTGCCTTTCTTTGGGATTTGAATGAAAACTGACCTTTTCCAGTCCTGTGGCCACTGCTAGTTTTCCAATTTTGCTGGCATATTGAATGCAGCACTTTCACAGCATCATCTTTCAGGATTTGAAATAGCTCAACTGGAATTCCATCACCTCCACTAGCTTTGTTTGTAGTGATGCTTTCTAAGGTCCACTTGACTTCACATTCCAGGATGTCTGGCTCTAGGTGAGTGATCACACCATTGTGATTACTGGGTCATGAAGATCTTTTCTGTACAGTTTTTCTGTGTAATCTTGCCACCTCTTAATATCTTCTGCTTCTGTTAGGTCCATACCATTTGTGTCCTTTAGTGAGCCCATCTTTGCATGAAATATTCCCTTGGTGTATCTAATTTTCTTGAAGAGAGCTCTAGTCGTTCTCATTCTATTGTTTTCCTCTATTTCTTTGCACTGATGACTGAGGAAGGCTTTCTTATCTCTCCTTGCTATTATTTTGAACTCTGCATTCAAATGGGTTTATCTGTCCTTTTCTCCTTTGCTTTTCACTTCTCTTCTTTTCACAGCTATTTGTAAGATGCTCAGTATTACAAATAATAGATTTCGGTATTGGTAATTTTTAGAGAGCAAATAAAAACAATGAAGTAACATTTCACTCTGATCAGAATAACCATCATTAAAAAGTCTACCAATAACAAATGCTGGAGAGGGTGTGGAGACAAGGGAACCTTCCTACACTGTTGGTGGGAATTTAAGTTGGTGCAGCCATTGTGGAGAACAGCATGGAGGTTCCTTAGAAAACTAAAAACAGAATTTCCATATGATTCAGCAATCCCATCCCTGAGCATATACCCAGACAAAATTATGATTAGGAAGATACATGCACCATATCTAATATATATATGTATATACACACACACACAACTGAATCACTTTGCTGTACAACAGAAACTAACAACATTGTAAGTCAACTAAACTTCAGTCAAAAAAAAAAAAAAACTGGGCTTCCCTGGTAGGCCAGTGGTTAAGAATTTGCCATACAATGCAAGGGACACAGGTTCCAGATCCCACATGCTGCAGAGCAACGAAACCTGTGCGCTACAACTACTAAGCCCACAGGCCCTAGGGCCCCTGCTCCGCAAGGAGAAGCCTGCACACCACAGTGAAGAGCAGCCCCTGCTCGCCACAGCTGGAGAAAGCCCATGTGCAGCAAGGAAGGCCCACCACAGCCAAAAACGGAAACAAATTTAAAAAAAGAAAATACATTCCTGAATCCCCCCACAGCCCGAGATCCTCAATCAGTGGGTCTGGAATGCAGCTTAGTAATCTGCATTTTTCATCAGTACCTCTGGTGGTTCTGACATACTTAGAGTACAACTTTTTGAAGAACAGACAAATTTAAGGAAATATTCTATCAATAAGCAGGCCAAAACTGTATGAGTTGGTAATAACCAAGATCATTTCCAAGGTGGGATAGCCTTTTAGACACCTTCTAACTTCTGGAGATGTATCTGCTAGCCAGGTTCAGTTGGAGTAAGCATAACGTTGTCATTAAACAGGAAAGTAGGTTATCCCATGTTCTTCCATTTTCACTATAAAATATGTTAACTTTATTATGCCATGCACCCAGCTTTAAATAAGCATTTACTAACCTTAAGAACACAAAGATTGACAAGTGGTATCAGAGTGGATAGCAAACTACCTTGTTATAGCAATGAAATATAAGTTCCTAAACTTATAAACTAGTTATAAACTAGTGACAGTCAGTGCATATGGTTCCAGTCCTCTGGAAAACAGAATTTTCACCATGTCTCCAAGGAGCTGCAGTCATAGAAACAGACAGGCGTCTTTCCTGAGTGCTGCAAAGAGCTCCCTTTAACACTGAATGTTATGATCTCAGAAATATTACTGACTTGGTAGAAACAGGATTTTGTATTATTTTATTTTCTTACACATCACTGTCCATTTTTAACTTGAGAAACTGTCACGTGTTGAAAGTCATTGTGTTTTTCTAAGATAGTATCACTAACATTTAATAGCTTGAAGTCACATGCTATGTCAGTTTTCCAAATGTTTCTGAGCTAGAATAAAATTCCATCTGCATATGAATAGCAGAAAAATGTTTCCACTTAGATTGTGCACCCATATCTTTAGTAAGTTGAAATCAGTGATTTCAAAAGAGGTTCCTGTGGGACTCTCTTTGAACTGCTTCAATAGATTATCATCTCCAGAACTGTCTATAGCTGATGTGACATATATAATCTGTAAGGCATTATGTAACTATTATACCATAATCATCAGTGTCAAAGACCTTTTATAAAAATTGACAACACTATTTTGGTAATTTACCAATGTCTCCAGATTCTTGAATACTGTTCTGAGAAATGGAATTTTACCATGGTTTCCTTAATAAAATGATCTTTCTCACTATAATGTGAGATATTTCAAATACTATAATTTATCATTCTCTACAAGTTAGCTTACAGTAACTGAACAAGTTCATGCACTCTCTAAGATGGTCTCATTCAAAGTTACCATGGTAACATGGAGACAGTTTCATTTCAGACTTATACATGAATTGCTTGAAGATCAGAAAGATAGTCCATCATTTAGTCCAGAACCCACTTTTAATAATCTATATCCATCATTTATTCCAGAACCCACTTTTAATAATCTATATCCATCATTTGATCCTTAAAAATACGTACTGATCAGCATTCTTTTAATTCAAGAACATGAATCCCTAGCATGTAACTCTGCTCTTCTTAGTGTAAATGTTATGTCAGTTGAGCATCTTTTCTATGTGGACTTTAAATAACAGCTGCTCTCTAACCTTAAAAAGGTCATTTCTCAGGTCATGCATACACTTTATCTAGTAACATTTAATTTTGTAAGTAAACTAAGTTGACAGTGAAAAATAGCGAACTCTTTTTGTCTAGTGTGCTGTTTTCAGTTCAGCCCATTCCTGCCGTTTTTCATTTTCAACCCTCCATAAAGTCAGCAGATGTGTCAGGGGTCTTCACTCACCATCTATCCAACATCCTCTCCATGTGACTAGGTAACTTATCTGGACTTGGACACATAAATATGGGTTTTGAAATGATAATGAAACCATTCTTACCCAATTCTGTGTGATGCTTTGCTTCAGTGAAACAACTCTTTTTCTGTTACTTACAGCTGATAATATTCAAATACTTTCTTTTTTACCAAGCCCTTTATCAAATATAAGCATAATCTTTGACCTACTTTTTCTGTCTAGAACAAAGACAAATAGTCACACTAGTCTCTCATAACTTTATGAATTATTTACATCTTTGAACTTGCTCTGTCACAATTTCCAAATAACACATGTCCCTCCAAGTTGGAATCGCATTCCAGGCCTGCATGGATCCAATGGGCACAGATGGCATCTTAATGGTTAAAAGACTTAAATGTACTACTGAGAATCATGTGGCATTCTTTCTTCAGAAATTCAAAGCAGTCATGTATATCTAGGAGCTTAAGTTCCATTTTGTAGCAGTGTCCTTTACTATCTGCTAATGAGATAATCCCTTATTTTAAAAGCAATTATTCCTAGGATGACAAGAGCTGGGATAAATGAATATAAAATAAGAAAGTTTGCTGTGAATCTGGATGTTGCACCTGGGCAGTTTCTCTCAATGAACTGAGCTCCTTGAGTGATGGTACACATTGGGTTAGTTGACACAGAAGCATTTGAGTTGCCTGCCAGGGAAAAGATTGAGTGTCAGATATGGTACTTCCAAGATAATTTAATCCACATGTGTTTACCAAATGCCCACTAAATGCTTAGTATTCTGCTAAGTACCCTTCTTCATAAAGATACACAGGACTTTTTAGAGAGCCCAGAATTCATTATTAGATGAAGCAATAGTGAGTGTTGGGAGCCTTGAAGATGGAAATGGGTTTGTTCCCATTCTGGGTATATATCCATTACCCAAATGAATGAATAGTACTGATAAAAATTATGATCACTTAGCACTGAGTATCCCAAGGTTACGAATGTCATCACCTAGAGAGATTTAAAACAACTGTGACATTCTGTCTTGTTCTTTTGTTGACCTCACAGAGTGGCCTGGGATTTCCAATGGCCAGGAGGGCCTTGCTGTATTCCCACTGCTCTCTTGCAGGATTAGGGAACACTTGTGCCAAATATGGCTTCACTCAGCTACATACTCTGTACATTTGGGGGAACAGGAAGCCACTGCAGCCCATTTCAACCTGTTCAGTAGGTATAGAAACTGATTCCATCCAGAATATATTAGAGTTTACTTCAGTGTATGTTAAATCTGTCATTTTCTAAAAACATCAGAATGCCCCTAAGCCACTGGCCTTTGACAAGTGATCAGCTTAATGAATGCTTACTATTTTAAAAATCAGAGAAAACGTTAGACTCTTCAAAACAGAGTTTTAAATCTGTTTTACATTTTACAATAGTTTTTTACTTAAAAATACATTTCCCTCAAGAAATTGTGTTTTCAAATGAATATGTAAAAATAAATTCCAAAATAGAATACTTACCACAAGTGAAATTCTGTCCATAGAACTCATTGACTATGAGAATCTCAGAGCAATATTTTTGGAATGTAAAATAGCCAAGGATTTTAAAAGGAATGGGCATTTCTTGGATGTTTCTTAAGAAAAAGCAAAAAGAAAGAAAAACTTCAGTAGGCTTTGGTAACAGTCCTACCAAATGAAAAGAAAGGCAACCCTTATATTTCCCAAAAGGAATGTACATAGGTTTTCAACTCTCATGATAAAAATTATGCTTACCACAAAAAGTTCAGATAACACTGAGAAGTATAGAGAAATACCATTGCCCAGAAATAACTGCTGTTAACATTTTAGTGATATATGTAATACATATAGTTATGACATGTTACATAAATGGAATCAAACTACTTATCCTCTTTCCTAGCCAGCTTTTTCAAACAAACATATATCTCAGATAGCCTTTCAAGTCAGTAAGCATAGCACTGCCTCATTTTTAATCACAGCTGATGGTCCACTACAGAAGAAAACTTAACGTAACACACCCCTAAAGATGGACTGGTATTGAATTTTATTGTTAGGCACCACTGATATAAACATAAAAGAAAATAACATTAACGCATCACATTAGAGGAGGAGGTTTGTGATTAAATAGACTTGAGCATGCTAGAGTATGAAGTGAGAACTGAACTCTAACACAAGGGATGGAGAGAATCAGCAGACACTCATTGTGAAACCTGTTTCAGGAGAAACCTCATGCCGGCTTTGCGCCCTTCTCGGTTCACTGTATAGCTTCTCTCAATCAACAAACTTGCATTAAAGTCTTTCTGTTTGCAAGGCACTAATTCAGGGTGCTTACGGTATTCAAAAGAAGTACTCTACCCTTAAGGACTCATAATGGAGTTGGGAGACATAGATTATATATCCTTAAGACTATAAAAATACACAGTGGTGAACCATTTGTGCTTAGAAAGTATAGAAAAACAGTACCAAGTGTCCATGACACTCTTGTATTCAGTATTTACGGTTCCATCACGTGATCCCCAAACTCCATAACTTTCAGTTATTGACAGTGTTCTGAGGCACGAAATTGACTTAGCCATACTGAGAGGCGGCTAATTGGAAAAGATAGATGGGAGTCTGGGGAAGAGGAAGAACACTGGGACGGCAGAACAGTGTGAGCACAGGCCTGTGCGACAGGGTGGGCTAGAGAGGCTCGAGCGCAGGGTCTGATCTGGGAGCGGTGGGAGGTGAGTTGAGAATGGCAGCCATGACCAGCTGTTCTCAGGGCCTTGTACGGGCTTGCCTTAAAGGACCATGAAAACGATCACATGTCAATCAGTGTTTCAAGAGTATTAATGTGGCACCAGCAAGTAGGATGGACCAGAATGAGGACAGGGGAGGAAGAGCAAGAAAGGAAGCAGGCTACAGCAGAAGTGCGAGGATGAGCTGAGGAAGGCCTGGGGCAGCATGGTGGCCAGGAGACGGCTGCCAGCTGGCTGGAGTGTGAGGAGGTAGGAACTGTGTGTCTTTGTCCTGTACTGCACCCCACAGGGCAAACACAAAGGCATTTGTGATTTGACAGTGGGGAAGAAAACCAACGTGATCTGGCCACTGATCCAGTGTACAGGTAAGTCCAAGGAGAGAGTAGTCATTCATTTATTTACTCAGCCCAAATATTTTTTGCAAACCTAACTGGTTAAAGGCCTTGGGCCAGCCACTGAGAGAAGCTGTAATGCTTCTCTCAAGATGCTGACAGTCTATCTAAGGAAGACTGCAACATGAGCAGTGAGACCTGACAAAGGGGCCTGTCAGAGACAGCTTGTCCTGCCAAGGCAACGGCAGGCAGGCTTTGTGCAGGCACAGAGGGGGATGAATTGATCAGTGAAAGACACAGGAGGAAAACCAGGCAGTGACACAGAAAACCTCACAATACATCCAAGAGGAAGGAACCACAGACCCAAATTTATTGACGTGGGACCTTCCACAAGGGGGAGTAAAGCATGCATACCTTACTCTTTTACAACAGTATGAGATTATTTTAATTAAAGATTACAAAAGAGTCAAGCAAAATACACAACAAAATTTAACTCTGGGATGTGATACTTCAGGTAAATAACTTACTTAATATGTTTCTACATTGTGTACATTTTTTCCCCAAAGAAACTGCATTCTTTTGTAAGGAGAAAGAACAAAGCTATTTCCACTTGAGTTTAAAGGAAGACGGAGCGAAAAGTGCAAATGTTGTAGGCAGTCAGTTAGGAAAGATGAGTTGAAGGAAAAATAAAAACCCAATGACTGAGACGTTGATGTGGCCTTCAGGAGTAATTTCACCCCAGTGATGGGAGTGGAACCCAGGTGAAGCCTTGGGATATTGAGGTTTTGCAAAGAACCCAAGAGCATTTTGGTAATGTTGGCCCCTGCCTCCCTCTTAAGAACAATCAATCCCCTCTTCCTATAAATCAAACACATAACGATTCAAATAAAGAGGAAATGCTGCTGAAGGTTGGGTCTGTAACCTGCGGGCTTGATTTCATGCCATTGGGGTGACTGGATCCTGTGTGTTTTTCATAGATGCAAACAAACAAGCCACTTCAGCCACATAGGCAAATACTATGTCATGGTGTCACTGTACAAAAATATCTCCTTGACTGGCCAAAACCTAGCTCCCTTTGCTTAATGATGTGAGTGAGTGAGTGAAAGTGCTCAGTCGTGTCCGACTCTTTGCGACCCCGTAGACTATACAGTCCATGGAATTCTCCAGGCCAGAATACTGGAGTGGGTAGCCTTTCCCTTCTCCAAGGGATCTTCCCAACCCAGGGATCGAACCCAGGTCTCCTGCATTGCAGGCAGATTCTTTACCAGCTGAGCTATCAGGGAAGCTCTATGGTATCTCACCTTTTATAAGTCACTACAGTTCATGAAGTGTTTCCACACTGATGACCTCATTCGAGTCTCACGTTCCCTTGAGACAGAGGGGGCTGAGATCATTATCTCCATCTTATAAACGAAACTAATTAAGATGGAAAAGCGACTTGCCAATGGTCACTTGGCAGCTGAGTGGTAGGAGGAAGACTGACTTCAAGGAGCTACATGCTTCCTGAGAGGCTCTTCACAGTGTGAGCAGAACAAAGTCAAGTCTGAGCTTAGTTTTCTTACCTGAACATCGAGTGCTCTGAGTTAAATAAGTAAACAAAGAAATATGATTACATGTAATAGCTGCTCAGTAGCTTACTTGATCGGTTTTTAAGTCAAAGAAATAGCCATTCTCACATTTTCTCAGGGACCCATAGTTTGCTTACTGGATCCAACTCACATCACCCACCAGGAACCACTTTCACCCTCCTAAAATTTTCCACTCTTCTTACTACTACTTTTAAAATATATGTATGTGTGCATGTGTATTTTCTTCTTGGTTATAAAATAATGCTTGTCCATTATAGAAAGTTCACAAAATAGAGGAAAATGTAAAGAAAAATAAAAATGAATGTCACCCAGAGATAATTACTGTTAACACTTGGTGCATGTCCTTCTGGTCCTGATACTTTCTTCAGCAGTCTCTTTCCTTCTCCTACCTCTTTTCTTATCTGACTGTTCTAACTTCCTTGAACTACCTGGGAATGGAGAGCTGGAGTAGAAACTCAACAGTGCCAGGGGAAGAAATGGACCAAATGCATGCTAGTTAGCCTGTAATAGGCTGTGCTTCTGGAGGATAGCTTGGTTTTTCTCCTTTTGCTGTAATGGCTTATGACAGATGAATCATATTGATAACACACTTAAATCATCATTTCCTGAATCTCACTCTGAAGACCTTTTATTGGATAAACTGTAAACAGTTCAGAGTCTGAGCAATACTGATTAGTAAGCACTATAAACACTCTGGACTATGAGGTGATAGAGTATCACCACGCTCCTCTGGAATGCCTTACAATCATCATCATTAGGTGATCATTAACATCAAACCACACCAGTCTAAGTCGGTTGGTATTGTTAGATCTTACCTCACGAAGCCAGAGCCCATAAGCACCCCAGCAATGGAGAGCAGGGCCACCACGCTGTTGACCACATTTGGGTTTTGGATCACGCCGAGTAGCGCAAGGCTTAGAAATTCACCAATTAAGTGGGGGGCCAAGAGAGCAACAAAGAAATATGCAAATCTGGCAGCCTCGGGGTATAAGGCCAGAGTCCTAGAAAAACATAAGGTCTTTAGTTCCTCTCCAAGGGTTATCATATAAGAAAAACTGCGCAGTTGCCTTCTAGGAATAAATGCATGGTAGTTAATGAGTGGGAAGAGTCTGCAGGGCAAGCCAAACCACACCCCCACCCCCCACCCCCAACCCCAC
>SJYX01018058.1:84622-184722 GCA_006410675.1 Oreotragus oreotragus
GCACAGAGTCAGACACGACTGAAGTGACTTAGCAGCAGCAGCAGCACACGCTAGTAAAGTAATGCTCAAAATTCTCCGAGCCAGGCTTCAGCAGTACGTGAACTGTGAACTTGCAGATGTTCAAGCTGGTTTTAGAAAAGGCAGAGGAACCAGAGATCAAATTGCCAACATTTGCTGGATCATAGAAAAAGCAAGAGAGTTCCAGAAAAACATCTATTTCTGCTTTAGTGACTATGCCAAAGCCTTTGACTGTGTGGATCACAATAAACTGTGGGAAATTCTTCAAGGGATGGGAAACCCAGACCACCTGACCTGCCTCTTGAGAAACCTATATGCTGGTCAGGAAGCAACAGTTAGAACTGGACATGGAACAATAGACTGTTTCCAAATAGGAAAAGGAGTACGTCAAGGCTGTATATTGTCACCCTGATTGATTAACTTCTATGCAGAGTACATCATGAGAAACGCTGGGCTGGAAGAAGCACAAGCTGGAATCAAGATTGCCAGGAGAAACATCAATAACCTCAGATATGCAGATGACACCACCCTTATGGCAGAAAGTGAAGAGGAACTAAAAAGCCTCTTGTTGAAAGTGAAAGAGGAAAGTGAAAAAGTTGACTTAAAGCTCAACATTCAGAAAACGAAGATCATGGTACCTGGTCCCATCACTTCATGGCAAATAGATGGGGAAACAGTGGAAACAGTGTCAGACTTTATTTTTGGGGGCTCCAAAATCACTGCAGATGGTAACTGGAGCCATGAAATTAAAAGACGCTTACTCCTTGGAAGGAAGTTATGACCAACCTAGATAGTATATTGAAAAGCAGAGATATTATTTTGCCAACAAAGGTCCATCTAGTCAAGGCTATGGTTTTTCCAGTGGTCGTGTATGGATGTGAGTGTTGGACTGTGAAAAAAGCTGAGGGCCAAAGAATTGATGCTTTTGAACTGTGGTGTTGGAGAAGACTCTTGAGAGTCCCTCAGACTGCAAGGAGATCCAACCAGTCCATCCTAAAGGAGATCAGTCCTGGGTGTTCTTTGGAAGGACTGATGCTGAAGCTGAAACTCCAGTACTTTGGCCACCTCATGTGAAGAGTTGACTTATTGGAAAAGACCCTGATGCTGGGAGGGGTTGGGTGCAGGAGGAGAAGGGGACAACAGAGGATGAGATGGCTGGATGGCATCACAGACTCGATGGACGTGAGTCTGAGTGAACTCCAAGAGATGGTAATGAACAGGGAGGCCTGGTGTGCTGTGATTCATGGGTCGCAAAAGAGTCAGACACGACTGAGTGACTGAACTGAACTGAACATCCAGCCCTCCCTACCACTCTTCAAGGTCATCTGCATTTCCTCCTACACAAATCATGAAGTTGGCTTATACTATCACTTTTATGCCCCTTGTAAGGCACTGCCTCAACTTTTATGCTTTCATAGCTTCTGGATCAGGGTCAGTTTTGCACTCCTGTCCATCATTATTATCCTCAAAGTCTTTAATCTTGATAATTCATCAACATCAGTGCCTCCTAATTACATAACCTGATCAATTCCATTGACTCCACCCATTTAATCTTGATCACTCACCAGGTCTTGTATTTAAATGTTACTTGTTACTTAAAACTGTTCTATGTTAACCTGATTTCCCTGCCTCTGTTCTAATCTAGAAACTTGATCTATGAAGTATCCAATTTTTCTATAGTTTCATCTACTCTCAATCTAGTAGTTTTTCTCAATGGTCTTACTTAACATGTCATAAAATAACCATTCCTTGAGTCTGCTAACCTTTTAAGCAACTTCCCCCTCTTCATTCTATCCTATACCAGCAAGCTTCTCAAACAGCATCGCCTTCCATCTCACTCCTTCTTCCCTTGTAAACCTGCCCCGCACCCCCACCACTCTGCTAAAGCTCTTTTTTGGAAGAGCACCAACACCTCCTTAATCTTATGATACACCCCCTTGAACATCTGCAGGACTGAAAGATATATTATATGCCCTTGAACCTCTCTCCTCTCTTGGTGTCTCTGATGCTACCTGATCCTGCTTTTCCTTCCACCTCTGACCACCTCTCTGCCTCTCTCACTAAGTCACTTGCCTCTTCCCACTCTCTGAATGTTCTTCTTAAGATATTATATTCAGACTGCTTCCTCCCTTTCTAACATTCTCTCCTAAAGAATCCACTTCCAGGTGTTGACTCACTCCTCTCGCCTTTTTTTTTTCCTACACCAACCTGTCACCCAGACCTCAGACTGACATCTCCAGTTGGGTGTCCTGTAGCCTCTCAGATGCAATGTGTTCAAAACCAAATCAATTATCTTTCCTGGCAAACTCGATAAGGAGGTTGTCACCTTCCCATGGTCCCAGGCTGAAAATGCAGGCATCATCCATGATTTTATTTACCACCCCCCCAACAAATCCATTTCATTTGAGTTCATTCAATTCTACTTTCCCAACATCTCAAAGTGATCCCCCCTCCCCCCACTTTCTGTTGCCACTGATACTCTCTTTACCAGGGCCTCTGCCCTTCCCAGACAGTTGCCACGGCTCCTCACTGGGCTGGCCAGTGTCACTGGCTCCAGTGTCACCTAACTCCAATCTGCAGCCAAAGTGATGTGGACCTCACCCTCCTGAGTCAAACAGATATGAGTCACTCCCTGAGGTTTGAAATCCTCCACTATGTCCCAATATCTAATCCACCTCAGCCCCTTGGCCTGGCATTCAGCACCTCGCCTACCAGGCTCCGGGGCCATCAGTCATATTTTCCACTACTCCTTCCAACTCTCCTTTTCCCACAGCACAGCTGAACCTTTTCTCTGAAAAGGTCTCATGTGTTTTTGCTTCTAAACTTATGCTCCTTCTGTCTCTTCCCCTGGAATACCCTTGCTCCTTTTCCATCTGTTCAAATGTTGCTCATCTCTCAAGTTCTCCTTTATAAAGCCTCCAAGAGGCCCTCTCCCTGCCCAACCAAATGGACCCTTGGTCTCCTTTGGGTAATTCCCTGGGATAATGGGGAAGAGACATATCCCACTGGTGCCTCAGCTTCCTCATCTTCAAACAAGAATAATGAATAATGCCATTTTTACAGAATGGTGACCAGGATTACATGAAATGATATATTTAAACCTCTTAGTGCCTGACATAAAAGCAAGCACTCAATATGTTCGTCATTATTATTGTCATTATATGCCTCAACAGTGTTTTATTATAATATATTTTATTAATATTGCTTATATTAATCTTACGCTTTCTTGAATTAAAGTCATGTGGAGATTTGCTTATGTCCACAAGCCATCATCTGAAACACTTTAGGGGCAGATGTGTTTTGGAATGCAGCAATTTACAGATTTGTGGAAGGTGTCATACTGCACAGACCATGCTTAGATGTTGACACCGACATCTAAGAGCCTGCAGCAAGCCTTTCCAACTCCTCACCTTAGAGCTCAAACTAACCAGGCTGTTGCTTATTTTCTACCTGTATTTCACTTGATTCGTAATAATTATTCACATGGCACATCATGGGTCTCTCTACTAGTAGGAGCACAGCACAGGAATGCAGTAGCCTGAAGAAAGACAATGTCTCCAGGACCGCCTGAAGCCCTCTCTTGGGATGACAAGCTGGACGCCTTTCACTGCTGGAGTCACAGAATACCACGTGATTCCCCCATCTTAGGGGAAAGCCACAGGGATTAAGGAAGATACATCTCTCTGTCACACCAAATCAACAAATGACTCTCTACATACTTTCAGATTATATCTACTAAAAGTTCGATGAAATAAAAAGCATCATCTACAAACCATCCATCAAAAGCAACAGGGATGCTTCATGGTTTTTCAAAGCCCTCTTCCCACAGTCACTCTTGATTCCTCAAGCCCCCATCACCCCCAACCAACTGCGATGCCCCAGGTCGGTCACTGAAACCTCAGGCAGTATTGCTGCTCCAGCTCACAGCGGTCTGGGCGGCCTGGTCCCAGCTACTCCCGAGCCCTCTGCCTGGGTCAGTGAACGTGCGACAGGCTGTTCCCTGGTATGTGTAGTCTTACTGGTCCGCTCTCAGATCCCATGTGGCCCCCAGAGGGGTTCTTGTATTTGCCCTGAAGGACGGAATATTGTGGGCAAAGACAGACCCTCCAGAGCGGAGAGCGGTTTATCCTCGGCCTCTCGCTCCACTGGTCCCACTGGCCATGGGAGGCATGACCTGGGAGAACTGAAGGCCTCTGACACCCTCTTCCTTACCAGTAGCACACACCACAGCATATGAGGCTGGCAATGACGCTGAAGGGAAGCACGTGCAGCATGTAGGCCAGCAGCATCTGCCACTTGTGGTACAGGCCATCCTGGCTCTCCTGGTCACTGACGGCACGCAGCACAGGAACTGGGCACAGAAGGCAGGTTTCAGAAGAGCCGGTCACCACACAGCTGGTGGAGCGGGGGTGGAAGGGCAGGGGGTGGTGCTAGCCCAGGCTGAACTTGAGGTCTATCAGCACTGGGTGGTGAGGACCAGCTGGAGCCCCCCAGTGATGGAGAGAAGGGACTGCCATCCATAGAACTATGGACACCCCTCCCCCCCGGAAACATACATTCTACCTGAACTATAGTAGGATTACAGTGGATCATTTATTTCCAGGTCTCTAAAGTGGAGGAGGGGTGTCACCAATTCAAGAATACACATGCAAAAGGGACACGAGTGAGTGAGGTGAGGCACAGTGTCCTCTTTTTGTACAGGGCCTTAGCACAGAACATCAGGCTAGGTACTGCTTCTGGACTCCCACTGAGTTTGAAAACCATATGCTGGCTGTCCTAAATTAGGCTCCATAAAGAACGTTAACCGTGCAAAGTTGGCCAGGCATCCAGCCCCGGTGAGCTGCGCCTCCTCATGGCTAAGATAGGATACCAGAGCTGATCTTCTAAAACCGCCACCATCAGCTGCACCATCAGCTCCTCATAACTTCCTGTTTCACCTGGATCCTCAGAAAGCCTCAAGGAGATCCATGTGGTGACTTAATTCTCACTGCTGCTGCTGCTAAGTTGCCTCAGTCATATCCAACTCTGTGCGACCGTATAGATGGCAGCCCACCAGGCTCCCCCATCCCTGGGGCTCTCCAGGCAAGAATACTGGAGTGGGTTGCTATTTCCTTCTCCAATGCATGAAAGTGAAAAGTCAAAGTGAAGTCACTCAGTTGTGTCCAACTCTTAGCTACCTCATGGACTGCAGCCTACCAGGCTCCTCCATCCACAGGATTTTCCAGGCAAGAGTACTGGAGTGGGGTGCCATTGCCTTCTCCTAATTCTCACTGAGGTGTTAGCAATTCACAAGTTACCTTTTCCCAGAGAAAGAACCTGGAGAGGGCCAGGTTGGCTCAGAGGAATACCCTTATGTTGGTGCAGTCTCGCAAGGTGTCAGCTGGAGAAAGGAAATATTCAGGGAGAGAGAAGCCCCCACCCTCACTCTGGGGGCACATCTCCTGGGCAAGGCACTCACACAGGGTCACAGCGTTGAGCATGCCTGTGTATGGCATGGCACCCACAAACTGGTACAGGAGACCCACGCGATCCTGGATGGCACCCTTCAGCACATCCTTCCCGAGTCGTAGAAGGAAGAAAATGATGAACAGACCCATGATCATATTCTGAGTGAGGCGCATTGTCACCGCCAGCTTATTTCTCAGTAAGTTTCTCATCACTCTCCTGAAAGCCAAACAACCCCGTTTCAATTGCTTTTCTTTTATGGGTGGATGTCTATCCATCTAAAATGGGGTGAGGCTCTTACCTCAAGAGAACACACAGTTTAGAAAGGGCTCCAGGAGAATCTCTGGTTTTGAAAGGAATCTTTGGTAATGTTTTCAGATGTTTTGTTCTTTCAATAGCCTCCAAGGTTTTGTGATACATTGCTGATTCTTCGTAGGCAGATTCAATCATCTGGACTCTTTTGTAGGTTTCTATTTCTCGTTCTTTGCTTTGGGTATCCACTGATGTCAGGTCCACTGAAATTTTTTTGCCACACAAAAAACACATGTGCTTTTAAATGCACATATATATATATGCACACAATGGCTAAGATATGTTTCATCATTGATTTAGGAGTTCTAGCCATAATACTTCATCTCATCAAAATAATACCTGTTATTAATGCCCACCTATAAAAATCTTTTTCAATATTTTAAAGCTATCAGCAGGGCCATGAGGATCCCCATAGGCCTGTCTGGGAGAATCCAGAAGTTCAGCTAGTTTTCCTCTGATCAAGGAGAAGGGCACCATTTCAAGAGAGATCCCCCACCTCATTCTGACAGGTCATCTATGGCAAGTTAATTGACTCGGCCAAATTAATATTTTGAAGAGTAAAAACGCCAGAACAAAAGCAGAAATAAAATCCACTTGTACAGGTGTCATTTAAGCAGGAAGCTGAGATGAGAAGGTTTTAAAAACATTTACGATCAGGAATGTGAAAGAAAAACTTACTATAAAAATCAAAAGGGTTTGAATGTTCAGGACAAGGGTAACCACAGCCACTGAAGAAATCAAGCATTTCCACCGGTGTCCCACAGAAAACCAGCTCTCCGCAGCTCAGGATGGCGATTTTGTCAAAGAGCTGATTGAACGACAGACAGTCTCAGTGTGTGATCAGCTAACTTCATCCTTATGGAAAACAAATCTCAAGCAGCCAGTCCTTTGAGCGTCTCAGCCATTCATGAGCACTCTTACTGTGGCCATCGGAGCCACTCAAAATGCATCCTTACTCTTTCCAGCCTGGCTTGCCACTGTGGATCCTGCAGCCTCCCAGCCTGTACCCAGCATCATGTCTAGGATAGAAAGCAATTCATGGACCTGGTCAGACAACCAGGGTTTGAGTCCTAACCGTGCCCCTAAGTGAGAGACCTTGGACAAAGTTTTTTTTAAATCTCAGATCTTCAAATAATAGCTCCCTGAAAGGATCCTGAGAGATTAAGGTGAGTNAGAATCCTCCGCTTTTCTGGGGAGGGAATTAGCCCTCCCCAGGCCTGTTCCATTCCATTCTTGTCTTATTCTACCAAACCCTTCCACTGATTTGACCTTCATGTTCTTGTGAACAAGCTACCCTTATAACCTTATATTCCTTTCACCAAATAACATTTCCCTGGTGATAGCATGTGCTCAACAGCCCTCAGACATGGCTGCTCCTTCTTCCATTTGTAAAGTAAGGAGGAGGAGTTAGCACGTCTTAACATCCCTATGCCCCAACCGGCAATGCTGAAGAAGCGGAAGTTGAACGGGTCTGTGAAGACCTACAAGACCTTTTAGAAGCAACACCCCCAAACAGACGTCCTTTTCATTACAGGGGACTGGAATGCTAAAGTAGGAAGTTAAGAAACTCTCGGCTGCTGCTGCTGCTAAGTCACTTCAGTCGTGTCCAACTCTGTGCGACCTCATAGACGGAAGCCCACCAGGCTCCTCCGCCCATGGGATTTTCCACTTGGAGTAACAGGCAAATTTGGCCTTGGAGATACAGAATGAAGCAAGGCAAAGGCTAATACAGTTTTGCCAAGAGAACGCACTGGTCATAACAAACACTCTCTTCCAACAACACAAGAGAAGACTCTACACATGGACATCACCAGATGGTCAACACCGAAATCAGATTGATTATATTCTTTGTAGCCAAAGATGGAGAAGCTCTATACAGTCAGCAAAACCAAGANCAGCAGTGGGAACTGCTCCGGATGCGTGGAAAGAATCCGGGAGCAAACATTGCATCAGGGAAATGTAGGCCAAAGCCTTAAACTCAGGCGTCTTTATTTTGGGGCCCGATCTGCCTGGCCCGGAGCAGGCCCGCGCAGCGTCTCTAAAGCCCCAGGACCGCCCTCCCTCTCACCCAGGTGGACGACGTGATCGCGGAGCTGCGGCTGCGGCAATGCGCCAACACGCGCGTGGGCAACATCTACGTGCGGGGCGTGTCGGGGGGCGAGCGGCGCAGAGTCAGCATCGGAGTGCAGCTGCTGTGGAACCCAGGTGAGGCCGGAGGGGCCCGCGTGAGCTGCCTGGCTTAATCTGGTCCAACTGGAGTCCTGCCCATTAAACTAGGCTTCTCTCTGTTGGGAAGGAATCCTTATCCTGGATGAACCCACCTCTGGGCTCGACAGCTTCACGGCCCACAACCTGGTGAAAACACTGTCCAGGCTGGCCAAAGGCAACAGGCTGGTGCTCATCTCCATCCACCAGCCGCGCTCCGATATCTTCGGGCTGTTTGATCTGGTCCTCCTGATGGCGTCTGGCACCACCATCTACCTGGGGGCAGCCCAGCACATGGTTCAGTATTTCACCGCCGTCGGCCACCCCTGTCCCCGGTACAGCAACCCTGCCGACTACTACGGTGAGTCAGCCAGGCCAGAGGCATGAACAGGGTTCCCCTCGACCCCAACCCTGCCAGGAGAGAAACTCTCAGGGGCTTCAGGGGAATGGGACCAAGGATGGAGGCGGGGGAGGAGATGGGGTGTATTACAGGCTTCAGTTTACCCAGCATCAAATGTTAGGAATGGCACACCCTTATGCGCATAACTATTAAGAACCTCATGAGAGCTCCAAACCAGAGGCGATATAATCTAAGAGAGTTTGGATCAGTTTCTGGAATTATAGTCTTTATTCAGGTTCCATAGGAAGAACAGGAAATTTGGAGTTGGAAGCCACTAGGATATCTTAAAGCCGTGCCCTGGTTCCCCCACAAAAGCAGGGAACCCAGAGGCTGTGGATGGGAGGCCCAAGGCACAGACCAGTTCAGCGCCTTTTGGGGGGTCCTGACCCATGAGTCTCTAGATATGAAAATTGCTGTCAGCACCAGAGATGCCTTCCTGCTTGGGGTCCTGAGACCTCAGCATATGGCCCTCAGTTCTTGCGGGGACAGTTGCCTTTCCAGGTGCCCACCTTGAAGGCAGGCCCTGAGTGCTGAGCAGTACCGTGGTTGCTGGACAGGCTGCATGGCTGTTCCAGGGCCAGGAGAGCAGCAGCTGTGGCTCGTCCCAAACATAGATCACCTAGAGCCCAGCCTTCCTCCCAGGATGGCCTGGTGGAGCAAGGGAGGACCAGTTCCTTGAGGGCAGACACTGCAGAGGGTGTCCCTTTGACCCTTGCAGCCCTGCCAGGCCACAGTCATCTTCGTCCTTACAGATGAGAAGACTGGAGTCCTTGCAGTCAGGTGCAGAAATGGGCCTCTCACCTCCCGTGCCCAGGAGGGAACACCCTTCTCCCAGTATCCACCCTCCAGCCCTCTAAGAGGCCACTCTTTCTGGCCCACCAGCTCTCGCCCTCTGCACTCACTCACACTGTGAACTCACCTGGAGGTCATCCATCTCCCTGTGCTCAGATATCAGCTTGGTTTCCTGCCAGTGTGCCATCCTCTGGTCATGCCCAGATATGGGGGCAGAGGGCATCTGCCAGCCTGGCCACTGGAAGCAACATACTATAACCCTAGAGAGAAGCTGCCAGAAATCAGATGCCCACATCTGTAAAAACAAATCTTTTTCTTAATTTTATATTATTCATGCCTCACAAATCCGAGGGCATGGCCTGGCAGTGCCCAGAGAATCTGACACTTGAAGTTATGGCCCCACACAGGGAGGGGACCCTTCATGATTTATAAGGCCCCTCTGAGATGTCTTCCTGCCTTGAGATGTGTCATGAAAAGGGGAAAAGGAAAAGAGGTGAAGAGTGATTCCCCCTGGGCATCTCTCTGCCTCTGTCTGTTCTGATCATCACTTTGTGGTCCACTCTCAGAGAGTGGGGAGCGTGTCCCAGGGTCCCCTCTGACAGCATCATGGGCCATGAGCACTTGTGGGACCCAGGTCACCCATGGCCCCGCTCCTGCTGCTTACAGTGGACTTGACCAGCATTGACAGACGAAGCAAAGAACAGGAAGTGGCCACCAGGGAGAAGGCTCAGTCCCTTGCGGCCTTGTTTAAAGAAAAAGTGAGCAGCTTTGATGACTTTCTATGGACAGCGGAGTCAAAGGAGCAGGGTGTGGGCATTTGTGTGCAGAGGTAAGGCAGTGGGTGGCCCTGGGGGGAGAGTACTCTGCAGAAAGTGCCCGTCCCTACACCCCTGTGACACTCTCTATCTCCTGACAGCCCAGCTCCTGACACCAACCTATTCCAGGCTCCCACCAAGCTGCCCGGCCCCCTACAGCAGTTTGCCATACTGATCCGGTAATTATTTGCCATTTCATCACCCTCCTTGGCCCCCAAAAGTCTTAGTTGTATCAAATTAAGCCCTTTAGAGCGAAAGTGAATTTGAAGGAGGAATTTAATTTGAAGAGGTAGGGTCGTTTGAAAAAATCAGCACCAGCCCTCCATGTGATACAGAGAATTCCTGTTCCTTTGATTCTTTAAACAAAATTAACATTTCCTTGCGAGCCAGATGCTCGTAGAAGTCACCCAGAATCACTGTAAAAAATTAAATCGATGCAGGAGACCCTCAAGTGGACAAGGGAAGTTTCCCTGCTGCGTGAGCCCCCACAGAAAACCAGATCTGAGTGTTTGGTGTGAGTCCAAGATGTTTCCATGCACATAAATATTTTAATATATAAATGAGATCATGCTAAGTCGCGTTGGTTGTGTCTGACTCTTGGTGCCCCTGTGGACAGTAGCCTGCCAGCCTCCTCTGTCCATGGGATTTTCTAGGCAAGAATACTAGAGTGGGTTGCCACTTCCTCTAAGGTATCTTCCTGACCCAGGGATAGAAGTCTCATGTCTTATGTCTCCTTGTACATACACTGTTATGCTTCTGATTGGCTATTTCCTTGGGATGACTACTTTAAACAAAATTGCAAGGTGATACAGTGTTGGTAAAAGTCACAATCATTTCCTGAGTACCGACTGTGAGACAGATGGGCTTACTTGAACCTCACAGTAACTGTGAGGTGGGCACCACTCTTCCCATTTTACAGAGGAGAAAAATGAGGCTTACAGAGATTACAGGGCATTACCAAGGTCACAGTGCTGGGATCTGGTGTTCGCTTGGCACCTCTTTCTTCTGTTTTTTAAGTCGTCAGGTTTCCAACGACTTCCGAGACCTGCCAACCCTCCTCATCCACGGGGCGGAGGCCTGCCTGATGTCCCTGATCATCGGGTTCCTCTACTACGGCCATGGGGCTGTCCAGCTCTCCTTGACGGACACGGCTGCCCTCTTGTTCATGATCGGAGCTCTTGTCCCTTTCAACGTGATCCTGGATGTCATCTCCAAATGTGAGTGTGGCCTGCTCTCTGTGACCCACATGCAGAGCCATGTCAGCCATGCTCTGAACTGGACTGAGTTCCGCATAGCTCCTGGAGCACCTGACTGCTAAATGAAAGCTGACGTTGTTTTTAAACTTCATATAGTAATATCAGTATGCAAATGAGAACAAATCACCTAGGAGTCTGAGGCTTTTCTCTCCTAGCAGGAATTATATTGACAGCAATGCGTAAGTCAGAGTATTATAAACATCTAAATTAGGATCAAAAATTGCCTTTTTTTAAAACATATGACATGGAGGCAATAAAACTAGTTTTAATTATACAAAGAGAGACTCAAACAGCAACACTGTAATTTCATTTTTTCATTCTCCTTTTCTCCCCTTTTTTAGGTCACTCAGAGAGGGCACTGCTCTACTATGAACTAGAAGATGGGCTGTACACGGCGGGGCCGTATTTCTTTGCCAAGGTCAGGCTTCAGAGTGAGTGCCACATGGAAGAGTGGGCAGAAGAATCTTCTCCACATTGTGTAGAAGTTATAGGGAAGCATTTTGCTCAGCAGTGGGGCTGAGCATCATCTGTGGTTGCAGACGCCATAATCCTTAGCAGAGTTTCAGAGACTTGATGAGTCTCTGATAAATTTTTCAAACATTTATCAGAAGGCCAGGACCGTGGACCAGAAATGACATTTTTCTGGCCACCAGAAGCCTAACAGAGAAGAGGTGGGAAACACCTACACCTAGCGTCCTTCACCTCTCCAGTCTCTCCACGTCCCTGGAAAGCAGGTTGGAAGGTTTAATGGTCCTCATTTCAAAGAAGTGGAGGCTCAGAGAAGTTAAGTGGCTGCCTCCAGGCCACACAGCTACCATGTCTGGGTAGGCAGAGTAGGAATCTGAAACCAGGTCTCCAGAGCTCTGAACTGCCCCAGAGGGAGCATACAGCACCTGCAGGGGGAAGTCGGCAGTGAGTTCATGCTTGTGGGTCCCACACACCTGTGCCCACCAACCCTCCAGTGGCAACCCTGGTCACCACCAGGAGGGAAGGCTGGGGACGCTGGGGGCTGCTGCCTTTGAATACTGAAAGATCAGCAGCAAGTAAAGGTGCTGGCTCACGTCCTTTGCAGATCCTGGGGGAGTTTCCTGAGCACTGTGCCTACATCATCATCTATGGAATGCCCATCTACTGGCTGGCCAACCTGCGCCCAGGCGTCGAGCCCTTCCTGCTGCACTTCCTGCTGGTGTGGCTGGTGGTCTTCTGCTGCCGGGTCATGGCCCTGGCTGCCGCTGCCCTGCTCCCCACCTTTCACATGTCCTCCTTCTTCGGCAACGCTCTCTACAACTCCTTCTACCTCACTGGGGGCTTCATGATAAGCTTGGACAATCTGTGGACAGGTGAGGTTGGCTCTCACCTGCTCAAGCTTTTTGAGGCCTCCTGTGGCTGGATCAGTCTGCTTTCCTCTGGTGTTGTGAGCTCATCCCTTCGGTCCAACTCAGAGTTGGGAGCAGATTCAAAGGAAGGGCTCCATGGCGGGGTGCGGCAGATGGCACCTTCTCGTACAGCCCGGCTGACACCCAGGGCCTCCCTTGACTCTCTCCCCCTACATCACCTCATACAGCCCGGCTGACACCCAGGGGCCTCCCTTGACTCTCTCCCCCCACATCACCTCACACAGCCCGGCTGACACCCAGGGGCCTCCCTTGACTCTCTCCCTACATCACCAGTGAGCCAAATCGCTTCTTCCGCCCATGTCTTTCTGAAATGTCCTCTTGCCTTATCTCCTGCCCTGGCTCCTATCAGCTGATCTTGGGCCAACTGTGATAGTCTAATGTCTATGACCCTGGTTCCTCCACGTCTGAACCCTCACCCCTGCAGCGCTAGCTCCCTAAGGTACAGAGCCAGTCACTGCTCTGCCCCATTGGGCCTGGGTCTGCTCATTCCTGGCTGCCTCCACCCGACTCTTCTGAAGCCCCCAGTACGCTCCACGCCCTCACGACTGAGCCTGTGAATCACCGCTCTTCACCTTTCATGGGCCTTTCCTGATGAGCCGGGCAGGGTTCACTGCTTCCTCCTCCTCCCTGAGCCAGGATGGCTCCTTGGGGTCAGGGTACAGACTCAGTCATCTCTGTAATCTCTGGTGTGGGGCTGCTGAGACTCCAGAGTCCAGAGGTTTTGTGAAGTGGAGCATGTGCTGGACCTAATCAATTACTCTCTGGAGTTACTATAGGTCAAGCACGTGCTGGACACCTAATCAATTTCTCTCTGGAGTTACTATAGGCCAAGCACATGCTGGACACCTAATGAAATTACTCTGTGGAGTTACTATAGTTCAAGCATGTGCTGGATACCTAATGAAATTACTCTGTGGAGTTACTATAGGTCAAGCATGTGCTGGACACCTAATGAAACTGCTCTGTGGAGTAGTTACTGTAGGTCAAGTGCACGGTGACCCTGCAGCCACTCGGCCCCTCTGTCCCAGCAGTCCATGTCTCCAGCTTCCCCTCTGCTCTTTCACCCTTTTGTTCTCTCCCCCGCTCTCAGCTCCCTCAGGGGACTTGCTGCCCCTGGGTCAGAGCCACCAGGGCATCTCTGCAGACTCACTTCCTAGGAGGCAGGTGGTTGGACCCTGTGAATAATATGATCCTCACTCTCCCCAGTGCCCGCGTTGATTTCCAAGGTGTCCTTCCTCCGATGGTGTTTTGAAGGGCTGATGAAGATCCAGTTTGGTGGGCACGCTTATTACATGGAAGCTGGCAACATCACCATCCGTATCCCAGGAGACATGGTAAGTAGCCCAGGCCTTGGCTGTACGTAGACAGCAGCCCTCTGAGCATGTTCTTAATGAGCTCCCCGATGTCTCTGTCCCCAGATCCTCAGTTCCATGGGCCTGAACTCTTATCCGCTCTACGCCATCTACTTCTTTGTCATTGGCATCAGTTGTGGCTTCGTGATCCTTTACTATCTGTCCTTAAGGTTCATCAAACAGAAATCAAGTCAGGACTGGTGATTCATGCCCAGACTCCTGCCTGCTGGTAGGGGACTCGAGAAGGCCATTCAGCTGCACTCCCTTCCTCCCAAGGAGCCCCTTCCCAGGCACAGGGAGGACCAGGACAGAGCTCCGCTACATCTGTTCCACACTGCTGCAGTGGCACAGGCTGGCCACAGGATGGCAGTAGAATAAAGACAGTCAAAAGGGATTTCTGATCACCAGCTGGAGCTTGAGTTTACTGGGAACCTGAAAACCATACCTGGGGGAACACCTACAATGTCATTAATGTATTTCCTTTTGATGTATATATGTGTATAGGCAGCTAATACAAGATGGGAGCAAATTAGGTATGAATCGAGGAGTTAGGCCATGCGGAAAAAGTAACCTAATAGCTAGTGGAGGATTTGGCCTCATCTTCCAGGGTCCCCAAACTCTGAGCCATTCTCAATACAGAAAATGACCTAAAACATACCAGTGAGACACCACCTCTTCTTTTTGTGTGAGGTCTTGTGCTCCAAAAGCTAAACTGAACAATTATTTATTGAGCAATTGCTCTGCGCAGAACACTTTTTTGTGTGGATCACATTATTCAGTTCTCTGTTAAAACAACCCTTTGTGGTAGGCGGTATCCTATTTTATAGATGAAGAAACAGAGGCACAGACTAACTGCTTACTAAGTAAGGTCACAGGCCTAATATATGGTGGAGTCACATGAGGTCAGAAAGGCCGATAGGAGTTAGCGGGCAGAAGGCAAGTCCTGGGCCACCGTAAGGCTCGGAAGCCCAGGAAGGCTCCAGAAGATGAAGAGGTCTATGTGCACTGTGTCAGGCCTCTCACGGTACATCTCACCTCTCTGGCTGAGCCTCAGGCCAGCCTGAGCCTTTTACAGTGTCTGGTATGGCCCTGGTTGTGTGTTTCCCGTCTGAGCTTTGAGGACAAGCTGACCCAAAACAGGTACACCGACAGTACAGAGGAAGTTATCCTCAAAGGAAAACCAGAGTCTGAAACAACAAGAAGGGGCAAGGTAGATGGTTAGGAGGCAAACGGTGAACGTTCTGCTCGGGTTTCCTGGACCATCACTACTTGAAGTGTGAGCCCTGGGCCAGCAGCATGGGTCCTGCCTGGGAGCTGGTTAGACTGTCAGTATCTCAGGCACCAGCCAGACCCACTGAATCAGAATCTGTATTTTGGAAAGATCCCCCAGGCTGCCCTGGTAGGCCAGTGGCTAAGAATCCTCCTGCCAATGCAGGGGACTCGGGTTCGATTCCTGGTTCAGGAAGCTCCCACATGCTGAGGGGCAGCTAAGCCCATGCGCCGCAATACTGGGTCCCCATGCTGCAACTACGGAAGACCACACACCTACAACCCGTGCTCTGCAACGAGAGGGGCCACTGCAGTGAGAAAGCCTGCGCACTCCCAACAAAAAGCAGTGCCTGCTTGCTGCACCTGGAGAAAGCCCACATGCAGGAATGAAGATCCAGTGCAGCCACAAGTGAAGATCCCCAGGTGATCTGTGTGTATACCCAGGCTTGAAGAGCAGTGCCTAGCACACTTCCCTTACATAAGACATCCATCCAACTTGGGATATTCATGCTACACTGTAACACTTCACACTGTAACACCGCACGTGTGTCATTGTTACATTGCCACCATCCAAAGGGCAGACCCCACTCGACTCATTTACTGTTCTGACAATGTCCTGCATAGCAAAAGGAGCCAGCTCAGGACCAAGCATTGGATCTAGGCGTCAGTTCACTTTGGTCTCTTTTAGTTTAGAATAAACCTCAGCTTTCCTTAACTCCCATGACCTTGACACATGAGCGTTTTGTAGAATATCTCTAGATGTGGTTTGTCTGATACGTTTTTATGATTGAATTCAGGTCATGCCCCTTTGGCAGGAGTATCACAGAGGACTGTGCCCTTCTCATTGCATCCTCTCAGTGGCACGCGATTTCAGTTTGTCCTGATGTTAACTTTGATCACCTGATCAAAGGAGTACTTGCCAGGCTTCACATGGTAAACAGTTTTCCCTCCTTTTGTAATTGTTAATAAGCATTTGTAGGTAGGTATTTTGAAACTGCTCTTCAGACTTTCCATTAATTCATTTTAAAATGTGTATCAGTATAAACTTGTGGTTTTCTATTTTATTCAGTGGGCTATCTTTTACTATCATTTTACTGTCTTTTACTATCATTCTTAATTTAGATGTTCAAACTATCCCTAATAGGGCCCTGAGAGCCTCTTCAAGCTGGCTTCTGCCTCCTTGTGATAAGTCCCCCTCATTCCCTGAACACTTTTGCAACTATTTCAGACTCACCTTGTACTTTCCCACCTCCCACCCCCTAATCATGGAAGCAGACATTTCTTTAAAGAATCTTGGTTCCTTCCAGTGGAAAATGGCATTTAGAAGCCAAGATATGAGTGATAAGTATGCTCGTTGCCATTGGGGTGTCACTGTTTCCAGCCCCTCTCAGTGGGAATACATACATGGGTATATATGTGCATGTGTATATGTGTGTACACACGTGCACACACCAGTGAACCAGTGAAGTTGCTCAGTCGTGTCTCTTTGCAACCCCACGGACTGTAGCCTACCAGGCTCCTCCATCCATGGAATTTTCCAGGCAAGAGTACTGGGAATTCAGTTGCCATTTCTTTCTCTAGGGGATTTTCCCGACCCAGGGATCAAACCTAGGTCTCCCGCATTACAGGCAGACGCTTTACCGTCTGAGCCACCAGGGAAGCCTCTGTCCAAATTTTTATATATATTAATATTTTCCTCCCACACCGACACATCCAATTCCAGTCTACCACCACAGAGTGGATTCTTCTTCTCTTTTCATAATTGTAACTCCCTCCTCCCATTGTAAGAAAACTNCATTACAGGCAGACGCTTTACCGTCTGAGCCACCAGGGAAGCCTCTGTCCAAATTTTTATATATATTAATATTTTCCTCCCACACCGACACATCCAATTCCAGTCTACCACCACAGAGTGGATTCTTCTTCTCTTTTCATAATTGTAACTCCCTCCTCCCATTGTAAGAAACCTGGCTTTCACTAACCTTAATATTCTCACTCATTTCGTTCATCTCCTATATATAACCAGTCTCCCAACTACACTGCACTCCTTCGTCTGCTTAGCAGGATACCCTGCTAAGACTCTAACTCCCAAATCAAGCTGTCTCCAAGTCAGCAGAGATGCCCTTCTCACCCTACTCCGGCCCATCACACATCTCTCCCACCCCCATTCACAGCCCACACCACCCAGCACCCAGGCTGTGGTCACCCAGTGGCTTTAGGCCTGACTGGAGAAGGGGAAGACCACTGGGTTTTTTCTTTAACTCCCCAATGATTCCAGCATGTAGGGAGAGTTGACAGTCACTAAGGTACATTATGTGATTTCATTCTGCAAAAGGTTTTAATAACTCAGTGGGCTATGGAGTGCAGAATTGTGGGGTCACAGAACAAGGGATAAGGTGCCAAGGCGGGAGAGATGCAGAAACTCCAACAGAACCTTTTTTTTCTCTCTGTATCCTGGAGCTTTACTAAATACCAGTGGGGATGTACCCCCTCAGAGATTCGTTCCACTGGTCTGTTTTAAACAACGCTCTTCAGGGGATGGGAGGCCAGGGAAAAGAACCACTGTTCTAGAGGCATGTACACAGTTCAGTGAGCCCTTCCTGCTCTAAAAGGGTAGAGATCTGCTTCTGTGTAATTATTAAAAGCAGTGGTTGTGATGAGAACATAGAAAACATTCCTGGACATAAATAGAAGCAATATTTTCTTAGGTCAGCCTCCCAAGGCAAAAGAAATAAAAACAAAAATAAACAAATGGGACCCAGTCAAACTTAAAACCTTTCGGACAACAAAGGAAACCACCAACAGAAGGCAAAAACAACTTACGGGAGGAAATATTTGCAAATGATGCTATCGACAGGGTGTTAATATCCAAAATATACAAACAGTTTATACAACTCACCAGCAATTTAAAAAACCCAAGCAAAAAAATAGGCTGAAGATATGCAGATGGTCAACAGGCACATGAAAATATGCTCAATATCACTAGTTTTTAGGAAAATGCAAATAAAAAATACAATGAGGTAGCACCTCACATCGGCCAGAATGGCTATTATCAAAAAGCCTACAAATTATAAATGCTGGAGAGGGTGTGGAGAAGAGGGAGCCCTCCTACACTTGTTCATGGGAATGTAAATTGGTGCAGCCACTATGGAAAAGTGTGGTGCAGTGTGGAGGTTTCTCAAAAAACTAAAAATAGAGCTACAGGACGATCCACCAGTCGCACTCCTGGGCATATATCTAGAAAAGATAAAACTCTAATCTGAAAAGATAGATCCACTCCAATGTTCACAGCAGCACTATTTACAACACTGAAGACATGAAAATAACTGAAGTGCCCGTCAACAGACGATTGGTTTAAGAATATGTGGGGTATATATACATATATACTACATAAACAGAAATATTCAGTTCAGTTCAGCTCAGTCGCTCAGTTGTGTCCCACTCTTTGCGATCCCATGAATCGCAGCATGCCAGGCCTCCCTGTCTATCACCATCTTCCGGAGTTCACTCAAACTCATGTCCATCGAGTCGGTGATGCCATCCAGCCATCTCATCCTCTGTTGTCCCCTTCTCCTCCTGCCCCCAGTCACTCCCAGCATCAGGGTCTTTTCCAATGAGTCAACTCTTCGCATGAGGTGGCCAAAGTATTTTACTCAGCCATAAAAAAAAATGAAATACATGTGTGCTAGGAAACTGTTGGCTGAAACCGCCTGGCTTGGCCAGGCATGATAATAACCACTTGCATGAGTTGTCTCCAACAGGAGGTCCTGATAAAAAAACATTAGTGCTACCACGAAAAACTGAGGAGAATTCAGGAGGGGCCAAAAGGAGGGAGGAGATGCCAGCCCATAATATGTCCTGCCAACCTCCCAGAAACCCTCACTCTGGAACCCATCCTGGCTGACGGATGCACACACTACCAGAAAGGACCCCAAGGCACAGGACTGAACACAGGCACAGGAATGCTGATTGGCCCAGACAGCTTGGCAGGCTCACCCCGTCACTGTCACACCTGACACTGAGCCACATGGCAGAGCTGTCCCCTCACCCGGCTGCCCTTCGCATAGGTGCCGCTTTCCAACGAAGTCTTTTGCTTGGTCAGTCCGTGTGTCTCCTCAGTTTACTTCCTACTGTTAAACAAGAGTCCACTCTCTGGCCTTGGACAGAGTCCCACTGCAGTACCATCTGCAGCAACACGGATGGACTTAGAGAATATCATACTAAGTCAACTCTCTGTATCCTGGAGCTTTACTAAATACCAGTGGGGATGTACCCCCTCAGAGATTCGTTCCACTGGTCTGTTTTAAACAACGCTCTTCAGGGGATGGGAGGCCAGGGAAAAGAACCACTGTTCTAGAGGCATGTACACAGTTCAGTGAGCCCTTCCTGCTCTAAAAGGGTAGAGATCTGCTTCTGTGTAATTATTAAAAGCAGTGGTTGTGATGAGAACATAGAAAACATTCCTGGACATAAATAGAAGCAATATTTTCTTAGGTCAGCCTCCCAAGGCAAAAGAAATAAAAACAAAAATAAACAAATGGGACCCAGTCAAACTTAAAACCTTTCGGACAACAAAGGAAACCACCAACAGAAGGCAAAAACAACTTACGGGAGGAAATATTTGCAAATGATGCTATCGACAGGGTGTTAATATCCAAAATATACAAACAGTTTATACAACTCACCAGCAATTTAAAAAACCCAAGCAAAAAAATAGGCTGAAGATATGCAGATGGTCAACAGGCACATGAAAATATGCTCAATATCACTAGTTTTTAGGAAAATGCAAATAAAAAATACAATGAGGTAGCACCTCACATCGGCCAGAATGGCTATTATCAAAAAGCCTACAAATTATAAATGCTGGAGAGGGTGTGGAGAAGAGGGAGCCCTCCTACACTTGTTCATGGGAATGTAAATTGGTGCAGCCACTATGGAAAAGTGTGGTGCAGTGTGGAGGTTTCTCAAAAAACTAAAAATAGAGCTACAGGACGATCCACCAGTCGCACTCCTGGGCATATATCTAGAAAAGATAAAACTCTAATCTGAAAAGATAGATCCACTCCAATGTTCACAGCAGCACTATTTACAACACTGAAGACATGAAAATAACTGAAGTGCCCGTCAACAGACGATTGGTTTAAGAATATGTGGGGTATATATACATATATACTACATAAACAGAAATATTCAGTTCAGTTCAGCTCAGTCGCTCAGTTGTGTCCCACTCTTTGCGATCCCATGAATCGCAGCATGCCAGGCCTCCCTGTCTATCACCATCTTCCGGAGTTCACTCAAACTCATGTCCATCGAGTCGGTGATGCCATCCAGCCATCTCATCCTCTGTTGTCCCCTTCTCCTCCTGCCCCCAGTCACTCCCAGCATCAGGGTCTTTTCCAATGAGTCAACTCTTCGCATGAGGTGGCCAAAGTATTTTACTCAGCCATAAAAAAAAATGAAATACATGTGTGCTAGGAAACTGTTGGCTGAAACCGCCTGGCTTGGCCAGGCATGATAATAACCACTTGCATGAGTTGTCTCCAACAGGAGGTCCTGATAAAAAAACATTAGTGCTACCACGAAAAACTGAGGAGAATTCAGGAGGGGCCAAAAGGAGGGAGGAGATGCCAGCCCATAATATGTCCTGCCAACCTCCCAGAAACCCTCACTCTGGAACCCATCCTGGCTGACGGATGCACACACTACCAGAAAGGACCCCAAGGCACAGGACTGAACACAGGCACAGGAATGCTGATTGGCCCAGACAGCTTGGCAGGCTCACCCCGTCACTGTCACACCTGACACTGAGCCACATGGCAGAGCTGTCCCCTCACCCGGCTGCCCTTCGCATAGGTGCCGCTTTCCAACGAAGTCTTTTGCTTGGTCAGTCCGTGTGTCTCCTCAGTTTACTTCCTACTGTTAAACAAGAGTCCACTCTCTGGCCTTGGACAGAGTCCCACTGCAGTACCATCTGCAGCAACACGGATGGACTTAGAGAATATCATACTAAGTCAAGTCAGGCAGACAGAAAAAGATATATATGTGATAACATACACGTGGAATCTAAAGAATAATACAAATGACTTTATATACAAAACGAAGCAGACTCATAGAACACAAACTTACAGTTCCCAAAGGGGAAGGCAGGCGGAATATAAATTAGGAGTATGGGACTACAAAGAAAGCTGAGCACTGAAGAATTGCTGCTTCTGAACTGTGGTGTTGGAGAAGACTCCTGAGAGTCCCTTGGACTGCTAGGAGATCCAACCAGTCCATCCTAAAGGAGATCAGTCCTGAATATTCATTGGAAGCACTGATGCTGAAGCTGAAACTCCAATACTTTGGCCACCTGATGCGAAGAACTGACTCATTTGAAAAGACCCTGATGCTGGGAAAGATTGAAGATGGGAGGAGAAGGGGACGACAGAGGATGAGATGGTTGGATGGTATCACTGACTCAACGGACATGAGTTTGAATAAACTCTCAGAGTTGGTGAGTTTATTCACCTCTTTGCAGTCCATGGGGTCTCAAAGAGTCGGATGTGACTGAGTGACTGAACTGAACTGATGGGATTAGCAGATACAAACTAATACACATAAAATAGAGATGCAACAAGAATTTACTATACAGCCCAGGGAACTATATTTGTTATCTTGTAATAACTTACAATCCAGGTTCGATCCCTGGGTCGGGAAGATCCCCTGGAGAAGGAAATGGCAACCCACTCCACTACTCTTGCCTGAAAAACTCCATGGACTGTCGCCTGAGGACCCTGATAGGCGACAGTCCATGGAGTCGCAAAGAGCTGGACACGACTTCACGACTTCACGACGAATAACTTACAACGGAAAATAAACTTAAAATGTATACATGTAACTGAATCACTTTGTTGTACACCTGAAACTAACATAATATTGTAAATCAGCAAAAAAAAAAAAAAAAGCAGGGGTTGCAATCTTTCCCCTTTCAGGGTCAGACAGCAAACAGTTGTCTTTGTGGGCCATACAGTCTGTCACAACTACTTAAATTGGCTGTCACAGTGCAAAGGCGCCACAGACGTCTCTGAAGTCTGGGTGGTGTGGCTGTGTTCCAGTGAAACATTATTTACGAAAACAGGCAGCGTGCAGATTTGACCTGCGGCTGTAGTTTGCAGACCTTGATCAAAAGGTAAAGGGTTTGAAATTTGCATTTTTAAGCCCTCTGATTTCAACTTGTGCTATTGACAGGGAAATTTTAATTAAGCAGAAAATAATTACCTTTATATTGACTCAAATGTTTCCTGATGAGATTTTTAAAAACTGCTTTTCTTCCTATAAAGAAAGATTATTTAAGACGCAATCATTCCCTTGGTCAAGCTGATCTCCTCGGTCGGGCTCATAGAAGTAGATCTTGCATTTGTTTCTTTCCTTCCACTTTCTTCTTGTTTTGATCCCAGATTAAACAGCTAGCAGCAGTGATGTTTAAATCTGTACCAAATCCAAGTGTGAACTACAAACCTGGGGCTAGGGGGTTCTACTGAGATGTAAATTAGTCACTGGGCAGAGGTTAGCACAGCTGCCCTGGGCCCCTCTCCTTTAGGCCCAGTCAGGGAGCTGGAGCACCAGGCAGGCTCCGAAGGAGACCAAGGGCCTGGGATGCTGGTATGCAGGAGTAAGGAAGCATCTTGCTGGCTGACCTTTGCTTATTTACATCCAATTCTCATGCCTGAAAGCATCCTGATTTGCAAATAGTCTAAACTAGGTAATTCAAATCTCAAATCATCTGTCATTTGTGTTGATAAAAATGACTGGTTCTTCTAAAGTGGCCAGGGTATGGAGCCTGCCTTTATCCCATAGTCCGCCTGGGTAGGGCAGGAAGCAGGCAGATGGAGCACAGCCCATTTTCCAGCGGCAGCCTGGAAACAGACGTGCATGTGGCGTTAGCAGCTAATAATTAAAACAATCGTGTCTTAAGCACTGGGTTGAGACTTTTAAATACTTACCAACTCAAAGACTGGATACTTCTCAGCTTTCCAGGTGATAGTGCTGTTATCGTTGCGTCGTGTTTCCCCACACTGCTAAAAAGCCCCATGGTCCTGCATTAAAAATGAAGCTCTTTTGAGTCCACTCCTGCACTCTGCTTGTGCTCAGCTGGAGGTTGTTTGATTTCATCACACATTTGAGAGCTGTCTTCCTCCTGGCAGCAAACCTCGAAATGCTTACCTGCAGGCACACGGGGTTTGAGAGAATTCCTTGGGCGTCAACCCCAAGATCCTAGTTCTGAGCTAAAAGGTGGTGCCTCTACCTCCTATGAAAAGGTGTGTGAGGAAGAAAAGGAGTGTGAGGAAGAACGCCCACCCCCCCAGCACACAGAAACCATAAACCTCAAAAGCAACATGCCTTGGAAAGTGGGACAAGTGAGGTACCCGTTGATTTCATTCAATGATGCTTCCTGGGCACCTACCACTGCCAGAATGGTGGGGCTCCAGAGCACTGGGAGAGCTCAAGTTCTCGGGGGAGAAAAACCACAAGAACAAGTAAATGATTAAGAGAATCTCAGCAAGTGCAGGGCAGTGGCAGGGTTGGTGAGATCTGTTATTGATCTCTTGAAGATCCAAAGAGTCCAAACACAAGTGCAGGGTGGTAGACGTGAAGCTGGTCAAGTGTTTTTTGCTCTACTTGGACCTGATGACTTTGCTTTTTTTTCATGCAAAAAGTACCTACTTTCAATTTGCTAATACAGCCATTTTCCTTATTAACACTAAAGCTGCATAATGTCGGCTATGTACAAGTCTACAGGCCTGAAAACAGGGTGTGTTTCTGATGGAAACCCTCACATGTATGACTGCATAACAGCAGAGATAAATGACCATTATTTTGTAACCCCCTGCTGCTGTTTGACCATACTTCAGGAATGTTGCTTTCACTTATAGAAACTCTACAAGGTTGGTTTGTCAAAAAGACAAATATTAAATGAAAATTGTTTGAAGACGTGAGAAAAAGTGTGCAAAGCACACATTGCAGACTGAAGAAATGTTCCAGGAAGAATAATTTGCAATATAAAGCTTAATAATTTATTGCAACTTGAAAACTGCTGATTAAATGGAAGATTAGGTGGAAGAAAATACCTTTGTAGTGCAAGCTGTCCAATCTGGGAACACTTCTATGGATGTGAAAGGTTTTAAAAATATATTCTTAGAGATTCTGATTTGATTTTTAACTGAGTCTAAGCTGGATTGCATCTTTTTTTGTATTCTCATAGTAATAAGTACACGTCTGTCCAGGGTCCTGGCTATCTATCGCCGATTCTGGGCAAATTAACTTCTGTAAGCACCTCTCTGTGGGTGCAGGAGGGGCATGTGACATGGTAGAACCCACAGAACTGACCGCTGACAACTGCGGAACGCGCTAGGCTGGGGATACAGAGACAGGAGACAAAGCACTGACCTTCAGGGAGTTCACAAGCTGTGGGACTGGCATCTGCACTGCTTTCAAGCAGCTGCAGGGGCCGTGGAGAGCAGGGAGGCGGGCAGGGACACACACATCCTCAGCACTCACAAACAAGGCACAGGAGAGGAAAGGCAGAAGACAGGAGTGCACACAGCCCTGGTGCAGTGGAGCCCACTCCGCTGTACAGCTTTAAAGTGCTTCGTCTGACACTTAAAAGTCCCCCTTGTTTTGTCATTTGCCACGCATCCAACTCTAATTCTCACCAACCATGGACCTCGGAGATCTCAAGTATCTGCTCCTCCTTAAAATGGATAACCAGTGACCTCATACACACAACCTGTGCACCATTTGACAAGGAAATTCTGGTCACAACAGAGGCCACCACACAATTTTTAACTAAAAATTTTAAGACTCAAGTCCTTGAAATGGCTTAAAGTTGTTATATAAAAATTTGATAAGATAAAAATGAACAAGCTCACTGTTTGCTGGAATACAATTTATTCAAAGCAATTCACATTAAAATATTAGGTTTAAATACACATACAATTATATTATAAAACACTATACTTTTCCAAGGCTATGGCATTTACTTTTTAGAATCACCTGTGTGCTTCTAATTCGAGTCTAAAAGATACCACTGAGTGTTGCTATAATTGTACTTATATTCCCATTTATTTCAACTTTCCTAATAGATATTTAGAAAGTATTCATAAGCTCATCTAGAATATACATGATTATATGTTAAATGTTTACATTTAACAGGGGAAGCCAATACAGTGCTACAGATACATGACTTGATAGTTCAACATATGAAATATATTTAATGGCTCAGCTTGCTAGAAATGTTATTAAGCAGGAAAAGCTCATTGGGCAGTTTATATCTACCTCCTCTGCACTAGACCCACATTCTACCAGAGTCCATATACAGGGCTGGCTTGGAGTCATTTCANCCTGGCAGCAAACCTCGAAATGCTTACCTGCAGGCACACGGGGTTTGAGAGAATTCCTTGGGCGTCAACCCCAAGATCCTAGTTCTGAGCTAAAAGGTGGTGCCTCTACCTCCTATGAAAAGGTGTGTGAGGAAGAAAAGGAGTGTGAGGAAGAACGCCCACCCCCCCAGCACACAGAAACCATAAACCTCAAAAGCAACATGCCTTGGAAAGTGGGACAAGTGAGGTACCCGTTGATTTCATTCAATGATGCTTCCTGGGCACCTACCACTGCCAGAATGGTGGGGCTCCAGAGCACTGGGAGAGCTCAAGTTCTCGGGGGAGAAAAACCACAAGAACAAGTAAATGATTAAGAGAATCTCAGCAAGTGCAGGGCAGTGGCAGGGTTGGTGAGATCTGTTATTGATCTCTTGAAGATCCAAAGAGTCCAAACACAAGTGCAGGGTGGTAGACGTGAAGCTGGTCAAGTGTTTTTTGCTCTACTTGGACCTGATGACTTTGCTTTTTTTTCATGCAAAAAGTACCTACTTTCAATTTGCTAATACAGCCATTTTCCTTATTAACACTAAAGCTGCATAATGTCGGCTATGTACAAGTCTACAGGCCTGAAAACAGGGTGTGTTTCTGATGGAAACCCTCACATGTATGACTGCATAACAGCAGAGATAAATGACCATTATTTTGTAACCCCCTGCTGCTGTTTGACCATACTTCAGGAATGTTGCTTTCACTTATAGAAACTCTACAAGGTTGGTTTGTCAAAAAGACAAATATTAAATGAAAATTGTTTGAAGACGTGAGAAAAAGTGTGCAAAGCACACATTGCAGACTGAAGAAATGTTCCAGGAAGAATAATTTGCAATATAAAGCTTAATAATTTATTGCAACTTGAAAACTGCTGATTAAATGGAAGATTAGGTGGAAGAAAATACCTTTGTAGTGCAAGCTGTCCAATCTGGGAACACTTCTATGGATGTGAAAGGTTTTAAAAATATATTCTTAGAGATTCTGATTTGATTTTTAACTGAGTCTAAGCTGGATTGCATCTTTTTTTGTATTCTCATAGTAATAAGTACACGTCTGTCCAGGGTCCTGGCTATCTATCGCCGATTCTGGGCAAATTAACTTCTGTAAGCACCTCTCTGTGGGTGCAGGAGGGGCATGTGACATGGTAGAACCCACAGAACTGACCGCTGACAACTGCGGAACGCGCTAGGCTGGGGATACAGAGACAGGAGACAAAGCACTGACCTTCAGGGAGTTCACAAGCTGTGGGACTGGCATCTGCACTGCTTTCAAGCAGCTGCAGGGGCCGTGGAGAGCAGGGAGGCGGGCAGGGACACACACATCCTCAGCACTCACAAACAAGGCACAGGAGAGGAAAGGCAGAAGACAGGAGTGCACACAGCCCTGGTGCAGTGGAGCCCACTCCGCTGTACAGCTTTAAAGTGCTTCGTCTGACACTTAAAAGTCCCCCTTGTTTTGTCATTTGCCACGCATCCAACTCTAATTCTCACCAACCATGGACCTCGGAGATCTCAAGTATCTGCTCCTCCTTAAAATGGATAACCAGTGACCTCATACACACAACCTGTGCACCATTTGACAAGGAAATTCTGGTCACAACAGAGGCCACCACACAATTTTTAACTAAAAATTTTAAGACTCAAGTCCTTGAAATGGCTTAAAGTTGTTATATAAAAATTTGATAAGATAAAAATGAACAAGCTCACTGTTTGCTGGAATACAATTTATTCAAAGCAATTCACATTAAAATATTAGGTTTAAATACACATACAATTGTATTATAAAACACTATACTTTTCCAAGGCTATGGCATTTACTTTTTAGAATCACCTGTGTGCTTCTAATTCGAGTCTAAAAGATACCACTGAGTGTTGCTATAATTGTACTTATATTCCCATTTATTTCAACTTTCCTAATAGATATTTAGAAAGTATTCATAAGCTCATCTAGAATATACATGATTATATGTTAAATGTTTACATTTAACAGGGGAAGCCAATACAGTGCTACAGATACATGACTTGATAGTTCAACATATGAAATATATTTAATGGCTCAGCTTGCTAGAAATGTTATTAAGCAGGAAAAGCTCATTGGGCAGTTTATATCTACCTCCTCTGCACTAGACCCACATTCTACCAGAGTCCATATACAGGGCTGGCTTGGAGTCATTTCATGTAAATGAGATTGTACTTTGAGTGTCTGTAAAAATGACTGGGAAGTTCAGATTTTGCCCCAAGGTTGTTCTTAGAGATCTATGTCAATGCCTATTAATAAAATTTAGCTCTACTAACCTATGACTGGCATAACTACAAAATACAGAGCCTGTTTCAGTGGAGTCCCAAATGGAGTGAGGCTCATGGCAAATCAGGTATCATCAAAACAACACGCTTAGGTCCTGCACCTGCAAAGTGCACAAAGGGAAGCTTAGGACTAAGCTCTGGAGGCTGGGACTCGGCGCTGAGCGAGCCCCGTTCCTTAGGTCTAATTCTGCAGAGCAGAGATGAAGAAAAGTATGGCTGGTGCCAGCGGCACATTATTCCTTGGCTTCCCTCCGTCAACCCTCCCTTCTCATGACATCTGCAGGCCCCAGATGCAGGACGGTTGGTCCCAACGACACACAAGCAAGCAGCATCAATAGCGTGGGGCTGGCTTATTTCCTACCAAGGCAAGGTCCCCCTTCTTGTACACGGTGGGAACCAAGCAACCTCATGGAAACCAAAACAGTAGCTAACCACTGATTTCAAATGAATAAGGAATATACCAAATGGGGATGTCTCAATTAAAGCATTTTTAACTTTTAAATAATACCATAATCCCCAAGTAGGCCGACATTACATAGTTAAGATGACAGACTATCTTGACTACCCTGCCTTAAGTTCTTTTATAGTAATGACTTACAGTGTAGATATTAACAGGCATGAAGGCCTATTTGAGGACAACTTTGGTAAAACTGAATACAAACTAAGATTTCACTCCTTCATATACTTTATTTACGTATTCATTGCGTGTGTGTATGAAATTAACAAGTCCAGTGTAGGGTAGAGCTTATGCTGATGAAGACCTGAAACCATGATGAACGGAAATGTATTGCTCTACCTTATGATCAAACTCATGACTCAGATGCAGATCTGGAGACTGCAGTGAGCAGAGGTCTGTGGGAGCCACTGTGGCAGAAGGGAAGGCTTGGAGGGAGCACCCTGAACCAGCAAGTCTCTTTGAGTCTTAGTGTCTCACTGGAAGTGACAAGCGATGGATTTGATGACACGTCAGATGCCTTCTGGTGCCAACATTTTACAAACTGGAAAGTATGTGGGGTGTGTAAGTAAAGGATTTCATAGTATATTAACCATCAGAAGGCCCACTGAGCATCATTTTGTCTGGCTCCAAAATTTTTCAGATAAACAATATTGACAACCAGGTCAACTAAAGGAACAAAATAGCAGAGGATCTGAAAAGTCAATGGGGAGAAGAACCCCGAAAAACTATGGCCTCATACACCAGGAGTTTCAAAGAAAATGCCATAGATTTACAGTGTAGGCAAACCCCAAAAATGTCCAGTGACTTAATATACACAGTTATGGTCAGTAAGACGGTGAACATTATCAACATTATGAATAAAATAAAAGTACATGAACAAAGTCACTTTTCATTTGTTTATTTTGTCCTCTAAAACACATTAAAAAAATAATATTTAGACACAGAATCACAAACACAAAATTAAAACAGTGCTGGCTTGCTTCACAAATGGGTTTCCTTTGACTCCTTTAGCTGCTTTGCATAAAATTCAAAGCTCTCCTGTAGACAAGAAAAAAGGGAGGGAAGTTACAGATAAGAGTTACCAGCAAGAGATGATGGCACAAAACTTGGAAATTATAAAGTACTGCCAACTGGCAGGACAGACTGCTGGGCCCATGACAGCTGCCGTCCCTCAAGGCTTCAGCACTCTGCTTTGTTTCGTGAAATCGCCTGTCCAACAGCCCCCAGGTCAGAGTCAAAGCACCAAGAGGCCCTGCTCTGTGTGTGCAGGTGTTAACGCTTGGGAAGGTTTGAAATAAACATGTTTTAGCCACTTCCAGTTCAGTCAAACAGTAAGAAGGAATTCTGCACATATGACTTCTCTCATTAAACAAAGCCAAGTAAAACAAAATTTCCCAGGCAACCTACTGAATGGGAGAAAATATTTCCAAAGGTATTTACCTGACGAGGGTTAACTGTCATACAAAAATTTTATATAACTCAACAGCAACAATGGAACTGAACAGACATGTTTCCAAAAATGAACTACAGATGGCCAAGAGGTACGTGAAAAGCTGCTCAACATCACCAATCAGGGAAATGCAAACAAAAAGCACCCTGAGATGGATCTCCCTTCATATCTGTTAGAATGGCTGCTGCTGCTGCTGCTGCTAAGTCACTTCAGTCGTGTCCGACTCTGTGTGACCCCACAGACGGCAGCCCACCAGGCTACCCCATCCCTGGGATTCTCCAGGCAAGAACACAGGAGTGGGTTGCCATTTCCTTCTCCAATGCATGGAAGAGAAAAGTGAAAGTGAAGTCACTCAGTCGTGTCCGACTCTTAGCGACCCCATGGACTGCAGCCCACCAGGCTACTCCGTCCATTGGATTTTCCAGGCAAGAGTACTGGGGTGGGGTGCCGTTGCCTTCCCCGGTTAGAATGGCTACTGTAAAAATATGACTAGAAATAACGAGTGTTGGTGAAGATATGGAGAAAAAGGAGCCCGTGCGCACTGTTGGTGGGAACGTACATGGTGTAGCCACTGAGGAAAAGTATGGCGGCTCCTCATGAAATCCAAAATAAAACTAACATATGATCTACCAACTCCACTTCTGGGTATCTATCCAAAAAAATGAAACCATTAATTTAAAAAGATATATGCTCCCTGCATATTCACTGCAGAGTTAACAGGAGCCAAGACAAGGAAACAACCTAAACACCCATCGATGGATCAACAGATAAAGAAAATGTCACACACACAGACACAGGAATATTATTCTGCCATAAAAAGAACGCAATCTTGCCACTTGCAACAACAAGCAAGGATGGACCTCGAGAGTACTGTGCTAAGTGAAATAAGCCAGAAAGAAAAAGATAAACACTGTGTGATCTGACTTCTATCTAGAATCTGAAGAACACAAAGATCATGGATACAGAGACTAGATTAGTGGTTCCTAAAGGTTGCCTGTGGAGAAGGCAATGGCACCCACTCCAGTACTCTTGCCTGGAAAATCCCATGGATGGAGGAGCCTGGTGGGCTGCAGTCCATGGGGTCACTAAGAGTCGGACACGACTGAGCGACTTCACTTTCACTTTTCACTTTCATGCACTGGAGAAGGAAATGGCAACCCACTCCTGTGTTCTTGCCTGGAGAATCCCAGGGACGGGGGAGCCTGGTGGGCTGCATGTATGGGGTCGCACAGAGTCAGACACGACTGAAGCGACTTAGCAGCGGCAGCAGCAGCAAAGGTTGCCTGAGGCAGGCTGGGGTGTGGGTTGGGGAGGATGAAGATGGGTAAGCCATGGGGAGATAATATACATATATAAATATATACAGTTAATAATACTGTACTGCACATTCGACTGCAGCTGAGAGAGCAAATCTTGAAAGTTTTCACACGAAAAAAAATATTTGACTATGTATGGTGGCCAATGTTAACTGGACTTACTGTGGTGATCATTCTGCAATATCTACAAATATCAAATTATTTTGTACACTTGAAATTAATATAATGCTATTCCAATTATACTTCAATTAAAAACCTTAGATAAAGAAATAAAAACCAACTTATTTAAAAATGAAAATGAACAAGTAATTAACAGTGACATAATATGCTTAGCTATTGAAATACAGGCCATTAAATCCTATTTCAAGTTGAAATGAAGAGAGAACTGCCCCAAGGACATTTGATAAATTCATACCTACAGCTGAAGGTCTGAAAGTGACCTTATATTTTAAACCTCGGTATCAGAGGGCTATGTTCTGCGGCAGCCAGACCCGTAGCATAACTTTAGTTCTGAAAGCCCTCCCAGGAGGGTCCTTCACAGAGATCTAATCCTCATGTAATTAAGTATTCACCTTATTTTTCACACATTATTATGAAGCATACACAAATCTGTAGAGGTATTTCTCCCCCTTCTTAATTAAGAAACACTCACAGGAGGTTCAGTGAAAGGGACAGACTCTCCAGCATTCTTCAGCAAAACTGCGAAACGCTTTAGAAACAGATTATTCAGTTTTACATTCTTTGCAGTCAAACTTTCATACAGTGCTTTAGCAGATGCGACATCATTGTCGAAGACTAGAAAAAAAAAGATATTAATCATAGATAAAGTCAACCTATCTTCTTGTTTTTCCCAAACACTTTGCCATTCATCGATACCTGGATCCCTTTTCCTAAACGAAACCAACACTCAGCTACCTTCAACAAAAAAACCATATCCAGGATCTACAATCCAGTCTTCCTTCCCCACACAGCTCATTCAGCATTACCCACTATGAAAGAGAAGGAAAATGACAACACAGCTATTTAAAAGACCCAGGCTAGTTCAAATGACCACAAACAGAAGTCTTCAATCATAGAGTAAGCACATACCATTCAATCTTCTTCTGTATAAAACCACACTTTGAAATCAGGCTAATTCAGTGACTTTTGTGATGACGGGCATGTAAAATAGGTAATGTGGAAGTCTGTATCTACATCAAGATCAGCTGCTAAACAACACCAGAAGACTTTAAATATATTCTATTCTAAAATATGCAAATGAGGCATATAGTTAACTAGTGATCCCCCCAAATTTATATACATTATTAATATACATTAAAAAACTACATACATCTGTGTAACAAGCTACACTAATATTTCATGTAACTGGATGATGCAGCAGCCTAGGTGCTAAGTTTAGCTGGCTACTTGTGGCTGACATGCAAATATTTTTAAGTTCACTGTTGAAATTATACAGGGTCTGCTAAGAATTGTTAGTGATCTGACTCTTTGATCTTGCATTAGATTGTTAACATCTACCCTACACTGATGCTGAATAATTAACCCCAACTTTACCAGCACCAAGGTGAGCCTCCAGGATGACGTGGGATGTTCAAGGATCAATCAAGGATCTCCCTAAAGGGACTGAGGATGACTGTACACCTCTCACTGAAGCCGAACAGATCTTTAGTTTGGGTGAAGCCAGTTTCCTCTGTGTGAATCCTTTGCTCCCGGCCCTAAGAGATCAAAGGCTTCTCCTTCCACTGCCAAGGGCTCAACCCAAGCTCTACCATCTTCTAGGGAGCTGCTCCCAAAACACTCCCATATTCTCTTTCCTTATTTCCTGATATCCCTGCTCTTCTCCCTCCCAACTGTCACGCAATTTAGTAGTAACTTTATGCTGTTTTACACTACTTCATCTTATGTATTACTAATACCTGCCAATTCTGCAAATGTAATCTTCAGAAAGTTTACGATTATAGCACTATTTCAAAATGTATCATATTCTGCTCAGAAGGGTATAAAAATGGAGAATTCTGATTGCTAAGTCTGGTGTCCTGCCAACAATCAAATCCACAAAGCAACTCTTTATTTACCCTTTGGCTCAAGTGAACAAATCAGCGGGTGTCAGATGGACAGCTGATCATAACTTACAAATGCTGGCATTCATTTTAATTACTGAGGAAACTTTAGACTGGTTCCCTTCCACGTGTGGTCGCCTGGCAACCAGGGAAGAAAACTGCTTAAAAGACTACAATTTCAAAGCTGTGACTTCAGGTAGAACCTCGGGGCCCACTTTTTAATGAAGGTGTTTGCTATTTCCAAGAGGAGGTCGGTAGGCCACTGAAGGAGCAAACAGGCAAGTGAAGTCTTAAACATATAGCCATTTTACAGTCTATTTCAGGCGCCAGGCCCTTGGCGGGGCAGGACCGGTTCCCAGAATGTACACCCAAGTGGACTTCTAAGGCTTTCCAGGAAGCTGGATCGTAACTCAACAAAGCAGGGCCCTCAGAAGATGCTCAGAGGTGGTTCACATTAGCCTGTAAGAATCATCTCAGATTTTTTCAAACACAGGGTTTCTTTCTTTCTTGGCTTGCTGGGCCTTTGCTGATGCACGGGCGAGCAGCGGCTCCTCTCCAGTGGGGGTGCACAAGCTTCTCACTGCGTGGCTTCTCACGTTGCAGAGCACAGGCTCGACGGCACACGGGCTTCAGCGGTTGCGGCTCCTGGGCTCCGGAGCACAGGCTCAACAGTTGTGGCACACAGGTTTAATCCCCACGGCATGTGGGGATCTCCCCAGATCTGGGATCAAACCCATGTCTTCTGCATTGGCTGGCAAATCCTTTACCACTGAGCCACCAGGGAACCCCCTTAAATATAGTTTTAAAACATATCCCGAGGATAAATAAATTATTTATATCATAAGCAATTATCTGATATTTAGGATTACTGCTTGTGAGCTGAAGACTTGTTGACTATACTACAAATATTTAAATCACTTAAATAATGCAGTTACATGAGACTTATTACCATAGCTTTTCATGAGGCAAGTGTATGCTTCTTCCTTGTCAATTAATTCAGGAATCAGTTCTAACAAAGACTTCATAACTGGTGCCTAGGAAATTAAATATAGGTAACATCACCACAACTCAAAAGAACAGTGAAATATGACAGTGATATATGGACATTATATCATAGAAATTTAACAATAATACAGTAGAACTGCCTACTCAATTTAATGGACTATTTCCCTTTTGTATCTCTTAGTATAGTCAGCCCCTCTGTAACCTGTGGGTTCCAAGTCTGTGGATTTAACCAACCCTGGACCAAAAATATTCAGAAGAAAACAAAAATTCTAGAAAGTCCAAAAATGCAAATGTTGAATTTTCCGGGTGCCAGCAAATAGCATTTACATTGTATTAGGTATTGTCATTAATCTAGGGATGATTTAACATTTACAGGTAATGAGTGGTAGGTTATATGTAAATATACATCATTTTATATAATCTCATAGAAAGGAAAAAAAGAGCATCTCAATACTTCCTAAATGATGCCTGCTGTAACTAAATACATGAGTCAGAGAGAAAAGTGCAATTAGGTAAGTATTTTTCTTTTAAAATGTGTGTTTATGTAAAAATTAAGGAAAATTAGTTTCCAGAGTTGGAAATAACCTAAATGTTTCATATAAAACAAACATTCCAATTGGCGCTCAGTTTAGAACTTCATAATGTGCCCAAATAACCTAAAAACAGGGTTTCTGGGGCCCACTCACAGGTAAAATCGAATCTAAAAGGATAGTTTTGAAATATGCTTTTATTCTTTTTCTTTTTTTAAAATAAACAGCAGTAAGACCTGGTTCTGTTTCATACACACACATACACTTTTAGTATAAATAAGTTAAAGAGCTCCTCCACCTCGCAGTCTCTCCCTGAGTGACCTGACAGGAGGCGCTCTGGAGCAGGCAGCTCCCTCAGGCTCTGCGCTCTGAAACTCACCCAGCGACCCAAGCAATGGGATTTGTATCTTACATTCCTAAGGGTCCTTTCTTGGGGCTCAATGCACTGCATGAACCTGTTTTGCATTTCCAATACAACCACGGAGCCAGAATTGACTTTGCATCAGTATCTTAAAAAAGTAAACAAGTTCAGGCCAGCAAGTGTTCAATCTCTGTGGCATTTTTAGAAAAGGTCCTGAATCAAAAAGCTCTTCTCTGATACTCAATACCTTTGAACAAGACTAGCTCATAGCATTATTGCCTTGGCAGCAAGTATAGCACCTTACCTTTCCTGATCTCTGAGAATTCCTAATACAGAACACCAAGAGAATCGGGATTTGTTCAGCGATTGCACCACACCTCTAAAAATCGAAACAATATTCAGTAAGTGACAGTTTTCATAAACAAGGGGACCAAGGTGAATATTTCCAATTAAGAAAGTTCACAATAATATAGTAATGTATCATTACTAACAGGAAGGCCTAATAGTCGACCAATTTTTTCAAAGCAAAAAAAGAACACAAGTGCAAGCTCTGCCAAGCTTTTGTGAATGTTGTCCTTGGCACTGCAAGTATAAACTTTGTTTAAAAAGAAAAGGGAAAAATTAAACTAATGCTTCAACAACCACAGAATAAGGTTTAGGACTGCAAAGAAAGAGGGAAAAAAGAAACACTATGCCTCTCCAATTATACTGCCAAGCATTCACAAGTGAGCTAGGGATCATAAGGTTAATTATACATTTAATAAGGTGTCAGGGAGATAACTGCTCGTTTCTTTATAAAAATTAAAATGTACAAAGCAAGTTCTCTTTAAAATATAATTACCTACACTTATGCATACAAAAGGACTGATTTCAATCTCTCTATTTTATAAAAGGCTTTCATTGCAACAGACAACCAGTGCTTGAGAGAGAGACAAAAGTTAAACTGAAAAAAAATAAAAGTTTATATGACAGACCAGATAAATCAAGTGTCTATCCCATCTTAGATGCTACAGTAAAATCAAATATGGCAAGACAATATTTTAGTTTACATTCATCGCAGATGTCATTCTCTTAAGTTTCTAAAAGCACACTGCTCTTTCAAAGCTTTAAAACACTGTCAATACTAAAATGACTAGTATGAAAAGAACTTTGGGGGACACACAGAACAGTCACACTATAAACGGACGCTTTCGACATCTGTGAATAAGGTATTCTTCACTACAGTAAGAATAATCTTTAACTGTTTGGCAAGCAGGTGAAGAATGGGTGAAGGGTTTACCATCTGAAACCACAGTCTATTGAAGGAATAAACATGCAAAGACGATGCTGTTGCAGCAGCACTTGGCTGCCATAAAGCACTCTGGACAGGCTGCTGCGGGCACATACAGCTGTGAGGGCCGTCATCACATCCCCAGTGCCTCCCACCCTGGGCTACTAAGAAGAGCCTTGATGACCATGGCCCAGAAAAAGCTTGTACATGAAATACCAAGTGCATCTTTCTAAACAGCCATTGTAATAATGTGTCACAGCTGAATGAATACTCAGCTAGACATGCATATACCTGAGTAGGTACACTTAGGTATGTACTATACAAAGATAAAACATGAGAATTTATTCTTTTCAAGATAAAGCTTTTAACACAGAAGGTAAGAAGATAGAACAATGAAAAGATTCCTGAATCCCCATTATAAATTGCCATTTCTGTTTCAAAAAAACATTTTTAAAGGGGAAAAAAAAAGTAAACAAGAAAATTCTCAAATAATTGGCATTTCTCTCTCTCCAGGAACAAAAGTTAAAAAAGCTTTAGAGGCAGTGCCAATTTACACTTCACAAAACTGTTAACACAGAGAAATTTCTCAGGAACTCCTTTTACAAATGGCTTGGATTCCACTCTCGAACTGAATGACCTTTCAGGATCACAAGCAGGTGAGTTCACTTTCCCCTCTCTATCTGCTACCTAAGATGTGTCACAGCTAGCAAAAACGTAAGTGAATGTAATACTGTTTACTATCAGAAATTGGTCCCAGGCCTCAATTTGACACAGGGAGTCTACACAAACACAGCCGTTGGCGGGATCACGGTGACTGTTTGACTGCCACCTGCTGGGAAGGGGCTCCCTGGCAGTGCCTGTTTGTGTACATTACCAGTGGCAGCTCCGATCACCTACCGTTCTGTCGGCACTTGGCGCGGCTTTATATTAGTGCTGTTAAAATGGCATGAATGCAGTTGTCTCCTTCCCTGAAGATTGCTAATTTAACTGAGAGTGCAGGCCACAGAGACCTGCATTTGTCATTCAATGTGTCTGTGACACACAGGTGAATAGAAAGCAAATTTGACTCTTAATAAATCTTGAATAAGGCACCAAGAGTGTTAAGAGTATTCAAGAGAAGCAGTACTTAAAAAGCAAACATTTCCTACTTTTTGTTTGCAAACTGTGTTGCCATGGTGACACACGGTATTTAGAGCGCTAGAGAATTAAACTAGGAAATCAAAGGAATTGTTTTGCAATACCTATCTACATGGAAACATTTGTCTTTAAATCATTTTGGCAAAACATGTCTCTTTCCACCCCCATTTAACTCCAAAGACATTTCTAGTCCAATTTGGCACCTTTAAAACCAGCAACCTGTGACACACAAGCCAGTCCTTGTCATGTACCCTTGATTCCCACTGAATTTACATGTGCTAGCAGTGCTGCACTTCACTTCCGGTCTCCCACCACATACCCAACCCTAGTAATTTCTCAGCTGACTTCACACAAGTCACAAAGCCTCACTGCTCCACATGTGGTGGGTCATTACCTGCAGGAGAGCTCTGGCATCATCCACCTTGCCTGAATCCACAAGCTGAAGGAAAAGATCAGTTACAGGTTTGTAAACTGCAAACTGATTGGCCAATCTCTCCGCCATGATGCTTACTGAAAACAAAAAATGACAAGTAAGAATCTTTCATTTAAACTATGGTATAACTTAACTCACCAAAGACAGTCAGTCCACACAGGCTAGAGAAAGTGCTTCTTTGCTCTTTGACCAGAACAGCTAACTTACTCTTTTCAAGTGCTGGTTCCAACTGTCCCTCTATGACTTTTCGGAATAAGTATGCCAAGCCAAAGTACTGAGGGTCCACAGTTTGGTTCTCTGAAGTAAGCATATTTTCAATGCTTTCTATTGCAACATCTATGTTATTACTATAAAAGAAAGTAAAATAAATTATAAAGAAATATTTGCTTTTATATTAACACTGCAGGCAGTTTCAGTACAGGTAACTTAGTATTTACACATGCAAGCACTTTAGGGGGAAAAAAAGAATATATTTATAATTAACCAGATAAAAAACATTATATAAGTTGAACCAAATTACTTTTATGTGGCAAAGGCAATCACTGGGTGCTTTATGCTGCAACAAACAACTGAAGTAGCTGCTTATTTTAAAACACTGCTCTAGAGAAAAGAACAAACAACTATACAGAGAAGAATTAAAGACAGTAACTTAAAAAATTATTGTATTTCAAAGTTTTGTTTTTGCAGCTGTTTGGATATAAAATGAAATCTTTTATAACTTTGGCATTATAATCTACAACTGGTCACTACTGCATGAAGTCATAAAGATAATGTTAATCTCAGGATTCTTAAAAATGCTGATGATGTGTGGAAAAGGTACATCTTCACGTCTCTCAACCCACAGTCACAACAATTTGTTCTTGTCAGGTGATATACAACATTCGAAAAATATTCAATTTATATCAAAGTTCTCTGAACAAAGTATCTTCATACTTCATTCTTAAAAAACTTATGAAGAAAATTATCTTTATGACGAACTTTTTGGTTAAGGTGCTCTTTAACTGATACTTTACAGTTATGGTATGGTACTCCAAATCCAAATAATCAATTTTATGTTGGAATTATCATCTGAAACAAGAATTCTCTAAAAATGAACCCCATTAACAATCAATTTTTCTTAAGGGTTTTAGAGAATTATTTAATAGTCAATTATATTTGATAGTTAATAAAAACATCTCCACATCATATAAAACTCTGATTATATGGTAACATTTAAAATTCATCCAGATATTTCTTGAATAATTTTCTGGAATCTTCTAACTTAAAATAATAATCACATTTTCTTACTAAAGGGAAAGTTAAAAGTTCTATATGGGTTAACAGTTTTAAAAGGGGGAAAACCAAACAACTTTTGTCCAAAGAAAAGAGGAAAAAACAAAAACCCCATAAAAGCAAATAAGACATTTTAGTATCACAACCCATTACATGTATGTAAGAGTAATTGCTAACGAACATTTTTTTCCCTAAAAGCACAAAGAATGTCAATTTCATAATTACCCACATGAATCTTTAACTTCACCAGTGAGGCTAATAAAGATCAAGTTATTTATTTCTAGAATAGTGATTCTCAATAAGGAATCTAGAAATGGTGGTAAAAGAATCACCTGTAAATACCTCCCTTTGTGTGGGTGTGTGTTGACAGGGGTGGATGAATAGGAGAGTGGACAAAACAGAAAGGTGTATTTTTAACAAGCTTGTTGGGCCCCCCATTTCATGATGTTCTGGCAGAATGTCACTCTAAGTGTTGCTGACATTCAAATGAACTTATTTTCCACCTTCATAAAGAAGTGTTTCAACAAGGGCCTGGCATGTATGAATGAGAAAAGTTACCAACTGTGGGGCAAATTTTATGAATTTGAAAATTTTGATCAATGTTGTTTACAATTTAATTTACAGCTAAAACATATTTTGTAACACAAAATTATTCCCTGACAATTATAAAATAGGCAGCAACTGGCATCACTATTTTCTCTACAGTTGATACGGTTTCTAATAGCCTGCCTAGTTTTTAAAAGGTGGTATTTGAGATAAAGTTCCTTCCAGTGTGTACAGTGAAAGAAAAGCAAGTTTGAAGATACTCACTTCTTTATTTGTGCTAAAGCCATGTTATTGACGAAAACCATACGGGAAAGTCCAATTGAGTCCTCAAGTCCATTTACCAACTTCTGAATGTCATGTATGCTTTCTGTATCACCCTTCAAAGCACATGCCTGAATAAGGCGGGTCACTGCTAATCGAGAAGGTATCTGGTCCAGATCTAAGGCTGTTTTTAGTGTTGTCAGAGCATCTATAATAGAAAAGCAGGCGACAGCTTTTCTTATATGAAATGTACTGACAATGCATGTTGATAACTAGCTTTTAAATATGAGCACCAGATGACTATACACAAAAAGCTATGAATACTTTTATTTTATATTACAGAAAATATTAATACTTTATGTGAAGCCTGAAAAAATATTATTCAACTGTATCAGAGACCAGAGAAATGTCTTCTTTAAGTCACACAGAAAATGCAAATGTTACTGATAGAAAGCAGGCTCCATTCAGGGACAACATTTAGTGACTAATTTCAAGGAAGTTGACAAGTTTAGAGAAATATAAATAAGGAAGAATTTAAAAAAGACTTTCCAAAACTATGTAACTTTTACCCGCATTCACACTTCCCCAGATTTTAATACACTCAAAAGCTTCATGATTATCAAAACCTTCTAATATCCCAAAGATTCTTTCTTGAAAATAGTATCTCTTTCTAATCCAAAAGGGTTTGATCATGCAAGAGGAACAGCCAACCTGGAACATTCAGCTCACACAGAGACAAATTTATTTTACATGATTAAATACCATGCAGATATTTTCTTGTGCTGATTTTTCAGAGAAAAGAAAGCTCATCAGGTTCCCAGAGAGACTCTCCACAGGAGTTTGTTTTTTTAATATCAAACTTACAAGTATTTGATTATGGATAAATAAGGAATATCCTTCTGAGTTACTGACTTAAGTGCCAGAGTAGCAAAATCATTAAACTAAATACAGTGGTGGACTGGAGGGAACATGAAATACTCAACATAACAATCACTGCTGCCAAAGAAAAGTTCATGGCTCTCTAGCAATTAAGGCAATGCAACCTACACAAAACTAAGACTCTCAAAGCAGCTTTCCAAAGAAGAATAGTCTACCGTTAACAGAACAGAGAAAGGGTAATAATGAAACATGCTATTAAAAGTGATACGATAGAAGACATCATGAATTTAGTATCTATTACTGAATAAAAAATTTATTATTACTCCAAATCTATACTTTAAATGAGTGATTCTTAAATGGGGAAAAGGGAAAAAAAGGTTAAAAGGTATATTCAGTAAAATTTTACAGATACATATGAACATACAGGAAATAAAAAATTTTATCTATAGAAAATAGGCTTGATAAAATCTTCTTAACTGGTGGTCATACACAGATAATCAACTTTGGAATATTCATATTAGCCAGCAATACTGTCAGCTAAGAAGGATCTTCCTACAAGTAGATCAAATAACACTTACGATAATCATGTTGATGATAGTAACTAGCATTTATCAAGCTTTTATTACGTGTGTTGAGCACTTTCTACACTCCAGTCACACACAGATTACGCAGTCATACAACAGACCTTCTGAGATACCAAATTTATATGTGGGAAACTAAGGTACAGATAATTTAAATAATTTCCTTCACTTTTTTAAGGTCATACTGTTAGACACCAACCCAAGAACTTAACCACACTGGAGCTTGCATCTACAGGTGCACGTGTGTATCAAAGAGTGAAGGATCGAGAACAGATCACCTTATGTCTACCCAAAGCAATCAGGGGACCTTGGAACTGAAATCATATTTCCATAGAGTTTGCCTTCTGTACAATTCATGACTTATGAGACATCAAAAGTGGTTCCCACCCACACCATCCGCCCCGAGTAATACTCATTATATTGCCAAGTTGTGATGTATCAGCTATTAATATTCCACAACAGCATAAGCTAGTTAAATTAGATTAAGAACTGAATTGGCTTTATTTTTCTTCCTGCTTTAGATGGAACTGAGAAAAAGAAACCTGAAAAATTTTTTTTAAATTGGGAGCTCTAGTCAGCCATGGAGCACAAATAGGGTAACATGGATAGTGCCAACACCATCTTGCCCTCGACAATGACCACCGGAGGTTATTAGTCGGTGGGAGGCACAGAAAGTGGGCTCATGACTTCTGCTCTCAATCAGTCTCCAACTGAATAGATGAAAACAGATGTGAAATTATATCAGTTTCTTGTTGTTTTCACAGGATAACCTAACATACAAGTAGGGTAGCAGTCAATTAAACATTGATCAGATTCAGCTCAAAAAGCAACCTCTTGAAATTAAAAAACCATGTAGACATGATCTCCATGTCTACAGAAATATAAGCTTTTTACAAAAATGAGCTTATTGATATGAGGAGCAAAGTTAATTTTTTGATGTTTTAAAATTGTTTATCAGGGACTTCCCTGGTGGTCCAGTGGTTAAGACTCCACACTCCCACTGCAGCTGGCATGGGGTTCAGTCCCTGGTTGGGAACTTAAGAGTCCACATGCTGTGTGTAACGGCCAAAAAATAAAATAAAAATACAAGAAGTAGAAAAAACTTGTTTATCATTTCTGCATTTTAAAAGCAACTTGCCCAAAAGCCTCTGCTACTGAAAATGAAACCTTTTAAAGTTTTAATAGCAAACCTTACAACACTCCGTTAGGACTAAAGGCTGGGCTGTTTAGTGTGCTGGTCCTGCCTATAGAATACTGAAGCAGCAATTCTGCGAAGGCAGAAATCATCACTTACATACTCAGTCCTCACTAATTAGGAAGACATCCATAGTCTAATACCTCTAGGCATTACAGGTATAAAGCTGCACAATTAGAAAGCAACTTTCAGAGATGTGAAATTCTTTTATAAGCATGCAAGTGAGGAATAACACCATTCTCACAGACTGAAGAAAAAACTAGGTAATATACATATTCAACAGTTAAAAAGCTGTTTCAACCTTCCTTAAAGAGTTCCTAAGTAGGTTTTGTTACATCGGCAAAAACTGTGGTGTTACTGTATTGACTAAAATTCAAATGTAAAATTAAATATGAACAGCTGCTTATCTAAATTTAAGAGAATCATCATTCTTCCCCCTTGGGGGCTCATTCATAAGCCCATCCCATCCATATCCATCCCTCTGCAAACCCGTAAACAGCCTCTGCCAAGCAAACGGCCCATGTCCCAATCCTCCCCAAAGTCATCTCCAATTTCTCTGGTGTTATCCTCTTATTCATTTAAAAACTCCAAACTCCAAATAAACATGGTATCTTACTGCTGTTGGTATTATGAACTATTAAAAAAGTATTACGTTTTAAAAATCAATATTATAATCATTTGGTGCACAATCCCACACATTTAACACTCAATTTAACTCATTTGCTATCTCACACACAACCAACACAATATGCAAGAAACAACTGCTGGGAATTGTTTCAGATGCTCTAAAGTATGTTAATTTCCAAAGCAAAAAATGACTTGTGCTGTGAATTTTAACGCACTTGAAAGCCTGTACTTTCTCTCGTGCTGGAACACAAATTTTGCATGTCTGAAGAGCTGCGATTCATCTTAAGAAAGCCCATCTTGTGTTAAATGGAATGGAAACTGGACTAAGTGGTCAAATGACAAGTACATTCATATTCAAGCTGTATTATAAATGCATGTACAGTAATTTACGTCTCTCAGCTACCACAAAAGGCTCTTGATAAGCAGGTAATTTGCTAAATGGACTCCTTTATCCAAGTATTCGAAGGGCGTTACAAGAAAAATCTGCAGAGGCATTAATGTGACGTAAAGGTCAAGCATTGTGACATACCTTTCAAATAATCCCGCCTAACTTGCGTTATGATGAGGAGGCTGTTGGCAGCATCGTTCAGTGTGAAGCCCTTGATGTGGGTCTCAGCGCTAAAAGAAGCAGACATTTAGAAAGGAATTACTGACATGCTTCTGATACGATAATAAATGGTTGAGCACCAAGGTGAAATTATAAAAACTACTGTTCGTATGTTAAAAATATTGCTGCAAAATATCGACCTGGAGACAGCTTTTGTGTTATCCTGTCAATGGTTATAGAAGGATAATTTTTTTTTGCATTCTGACAGATGACAAAGTTGGAAATGAGCAACAAAAGAAACAAAGTACAAGATTTTTTTTAAACAATCGGTTCAGATTCTTGAATGCTGACATATTAGATGACTAAAATAACTGCATGCCCTGCGTTGTTCTGCTGTACCCTAAGCGGGATACTTTTTCCTTTTCTTCCTACACTCACCGTAATTTATAAAATGTAAGACTAGTCTTTCAGCAACAAAAATGAGCATTTATTTTCAGCACTTTATATTTTAAATATAAACTAAAGCATATTACTAACATCATCTCATTCAGCTGATTAATTTTCAAATTTCTCTCATCTACACACATAGTTTTTTAAAGGTGAACCTACTGCAGAACTAAAACCACGGCTACAGTAAAATGTAAAATTTCACACAATCTTGTCCCAGCCTTAAACTGGTAATCCCCCAACTTCTTAAAACTCAAGAGCAAAAACTTGCTTATGACTAAAACCTACATGATTTATCAAAAAGAAGGAAACAAACAACCTTAGCCAGGGATGATCCGTTTGCTACACTGTGTATCACCTGTACTGAAATTTCAGCATCCTTAATGCCACTGGGGTTCATCTCCTGATTATGAAATCTCCAAAGGTCAGAAGGAGCAAAATCAATTGCTGCCATTCGCCTTCTCAAGCTCAGGGATGATCTGGCTGCTAACAACCTTGGCCTGCTGACACGAACATCTAAGCTGAGCAGACTGCGAGAAGAGCAGGGTCACTGTTGAATTATTCTCATCAATCCCAAGAAAATCCTCCGAAACACCATGATGTGCCCATCCTCTCAGTCACTTCCAGCCTCTGGGGATTCTCCCTGCAGTTCCCGGGTGCAGGATTTTCTTATTCCCCCGACGATCCTCTTAATCCCACCAAAGCACCCACTGCTCAGTTCGACTTGTTTCCTTTGTCCCATCTGTCAAAGCTCTTAAGTCAACAACTCATGCATGAGACTATAAACGGCAGAAAATAAAGGATTTACGTTCTCAATCTCTAGCATGATTAAATAAACAAGGAGACACTATTAAAATTAACCTCACTTCTTATACCAACATTATTACATGTATTATATGATACTTGAAAATATTAACTAAAATTCATTAAAACCACAAGGTAACAAAACTTCTGACACCACACTTGATGTCAAACCTTTTGCAAATCTCAAAACACAGAATATTTTTCTTTTAATAATTTCTTCCTATCTCAAGAAGGTATGTATTCAATACAAATTTGAAATTAGGGATAAACAGGAAGAAAACTCTCCCCAGGTCTATTATATGCTGACTGCTGCTGCTAAGTCACTTCAGTCGTATCCGACTCTGTGTGACCCCATAGACGGCAGCCCACCAGGCTCCCCCATCCCTGGGATTCTCCAGGCAAGAATACTGGAGTGGGTTGCCATTTCCTTCTCCAATGCATGAAAGAGAAAAGTGAAAGAGAAGTCGCATTAAGAAAGCCCATCTTGTGTTAAATGGAATGGAAACTGGACTAAGTGGTCAAATGACAAGTACATTCATATTCAAGCTGTATTATAAATGCATGTACAGTAATTTACGTCTCTCAGCTACCACAAAAGGCTCTTGATAAGCAGGTAATTTGCTAAATGGACTCCTTTATCCAAGTATTCGAAGGGCGTTACAAGAAAAATCTGCAGAGGCATTAATGTGACGTAAAGGTCAAGCATTGTGACATACCTTTCAAATAATCCCGCCTAACTTGCGTTATGATGAGGAGGCTGTTGGCAGCATCGTTCAGTGTGAAGCCCTTGATGTGGGTCTCAGCGCTAAAAGAAGCAGACATTTAGAAAGGAATTACTGACATGCTTCTGATACGATAATAAATGGTTGAGCACCAAGGTGAAATTATAAAAACTACTGTTCGTATGTTAAAAATATTGCTGCAAAATATCGACCTGGAGACAGCTTTTGTGTTATCCTGTCAATGGTTATAGAAGGATAATTTTTTTTTGCATTCTGACAGATGACAAAGTTGGAAATGAGCAACAAAAGAAACAAAGTACAAGATTTTTTTTAAACAATCGGTTCAGATTCTTGAATGCTGACATATTAGATGACTAAAATAACTGCATGCCCTGCGTTGTTCTGCTGTACCCTAAGCGGGATACTTTTTCCTTTTCTTCCTACACTCACCGTAATTTATAAAATGTAAGACTAGTCTTTCAGCAACAAAAATGAGCATTTATTTTCAGCACTTTATATTTTAAATATAAACTAAAGCATATTACTAACATCATCTCATTCAGCTGATTAATTTTCAAATTTCTCTCATCTACACACATAGTTTTTTAAAGGTGAACCTACTGCAGAACTAAAACCACGGCTACAGTAAAATGTAAAATTTCACACAATCTTGTCCCAGCCTTAAACTGGTAATCCCCCAACTTCTTAAAACTCAAGAGCAAAAACTTGCTTATGACTAAAACCTACATGATTTATCAAAAAGAAGGAAACAAACAACCTTAGCCAGGGATGATCCGTTTGCTACACTGTGTATCACCTGTACTGAAATTTCAGCATCCTTAATGCCACTGGGGTTCATCTCCTGATTATGAAATCTCCAAAGGTCAGAAGGAGCAAAATCAATTGCTGCCATTCGCCTTCTCAAGCTCAGGGATGATCTGGCTGCTAACAACCTTGGCCTGCTGACACGAACATCTAAGCTGAGCAGACTGCGAGAAGAGCAGGGTCACTGTTGAATTATTCTCATCAATCCCAAGAAAATCCTCCGAAACACCATGATGTGCCCATCCTCTCAGTCACTTCCAGCCTCTGGGGATTCTCCCTGCAGTTCCCGGGTGCAGGATTTTCTTATTCCCCCGACGATCCTCTTAATCCCACCAAAGCACCCACTGCTCAGTTCGACTTGTTTCCTTTGTCCCATCTGTCAAAGCTCTTAAGTCAACAACTCATGCATGAGACTATAAACGGCAGAAAATAAAGGATTTACGTTCTCAATCTCTAGCATGATTAAATAAACAAGGAGACACTATTAAAATTAACCTCACTTCTTATACCAACATTATTACATGTATTATATGATACTTGAAAATATTAACTAAAATTCATTAAAACCACAAGGTAACAAAACTTCTGACACCACACTTGATGTCAAACCTTTTGCAAATCTCAAAACACAGAATATTTTTCTTTTAATAATTTCTTCCTATCTCAAGAAGGTATGTATTCAATACAAATTTGAAATTAGGGATAAACAGGAAGAAAACTCTCCCCAGGTCTATTATATGCTGACTGCTGCTGCTAAGTCACTTCAGTCGTATCCGACTCTGTGTGACCCCATAGACGGCAGCCCACCAGGCTCCCCCATCCCTGGGATTCTCCAGGCAAGAATACTGGAGTGGGTTGCCATTTCCTTCTCCAATGCATGAAAGAGAAAAGTGAAAGAGAAGTCGCTCAGTCTGTCCGACTGTTAGTGACCCCATGGACTGCAGCCCACCAGGCTACTCCGTCCATTGGATTTTCCAGGCAAGAGTACTGGGGTGGGGTGCCATATGCTGACTACATACACGTTTTACATATAGAAACTGACCAATCACAACCAAAATGTTTCAAACTGACAAAGGGAGAAAAACTACAAAGGGTACTGGTAACTTTGCAATGGATTCACTAATACAATAAAATAAGAGAAGTTTACTTCTGGTTCTTAATTTTGATCTTCCCTTTTGGAAAAAAATCTAGTACAGAGATGTCAGATCAAACTTACTGTGATGATGAGAATATTTTTTATTCATGTTGCCCAACAGGGTAGCTACAAGCTACATGTGGCTACCTGGCTACTGTGGTGGAGAAATGGAAACTTTAATTACATTTAATTTTAGTAATTTAAATTTAAGTGGGCAGTTATAGCTAGTGGCTACTGGATTGGACAGCACAGAATTCTAGATATTTTCATTTTTAGAGCTGCCAAAATAAAGGGAAAACAATCACAGAGAGAAAGGGGTATCAATCTGTTAACTTACAATCAACTGCAAAAGTTAATCTGTCTTAACCAAAGAAGATAATATGACAGGGAAAGTTTCATCTTAGAGATTTCAAAGCAATGACTGGTCTATGGATTGTACTTACATAACATGCACATGGGGCATTAGGCAGTGATCAGAATTCATCTTACTTTGGATAACAAATACTGGCCAATCCAGTAAAAAGCATCAGTGATTGATTTAACATTATTTTTAGACAGAATAAATAAGCTAGTAGGAACAAAAGAAAATAAAGTGCTAGTCTCCAAAGATAAAGCAGAGCTATCACCACATGATTCTCAAATTTCATAACTATACAGTTCAGTGTTAACAAAGATTTAAAGTAACAATTTATAAAACCCCGTTTTATGAATAACTAGTTCTCCTCCTCTGAAAAAATTCACTATACCTAAATTTTTTTTGAAAGATGAAGAAATGTATTTCTAACTAAAAATGAAATAACATCATTCTTTCAAAAATTTTATAGGCATTTGTTACTTTTGAGGTTTCATTACTTGTTGGGAAGGTTAACTAACCTTAATAAAACTGAAGAAATCTCATTAGTAAGTAGTCAAGTGAATCTGTAACACATTAGAGACAGCAAAGGCATAGCAAAAGCAATGACTGCATTAGTTCAAAGGGGAAACAAACTGCTCTTAAGAATGAGCACATGGCATCATATAGGGAGCTCTAACAGACTGCTACTTATGGAGTGATGTGAGCAACAGTGCCAGAAAAATACTAGGGGTACAGCCACTCGCTACAGTGGCTCATTTGGTCATACCGTATTAAAATAACGATGGCTCTAAAAAAAAAGCAACGACTCTTTTCCATTCTGATGACTGATGCAGAGCTGGAAGTGGAAAAGACGACCTACTGGAACGCTGGCAATGCACCAGGAAACCAATCGAGGGAAGTCACAGGACGTTCCCTTGGTAGCAAAGAACTGGAACTCTACCTTCTGCTTCTGAATTCCCAGTCCAGAGGCATTTTCAAAATTACCCAATGCAGGTCTAACCCTGATACAATTCTTAGAATTATTCATAGTCAGACACAACATTTAATGGTTCAAGGAAAGGATGTGCACGGGTTCCTAGATTAAGTGCCTCTGGGCATTCGAAAGCTTCGCACCTAAGATTTGACTCACATGAAGACCTGGGAAAGCCATCTACAAAACACTCCCCAAACAGTAACACAGCGAAGATGAAAGTGACCTAAGGAGTACAGCAAGGCTTCGTGAGGATCGAGAGAGCGACAGGAGGAAAGAAGATAAACCTACAGTTTACAGGCTGTGGACCTAAGTGGAAATAGATGGGTTGTGCTTATAACCACCTTCTAGGTCAACAGCTTTCACACTTGTTTGATGGAGATTCTCAGTCAGACACGGTAAACGATGATGTGTTAACACTACAAACCAGCACGGTAATATACATACACACATATAACAGCAAACGTTCACAGAGTATCTTTACTACATGGAGTGCTTTGATTTTCTATTGATTAAAAAAGATATTGATTCTGCCCCACTGAATAAAATTCACCATCTACTAACTGGTTACAAATACAATTTGAAAAACGATTCTAGACCAGGGGACTTCAATAAGAGGTATGCACACTGTGAGAATGCTCTAGGGTGAGGCAAGAAAACACTTGCTTCTGTTTTTAAATCTTATCCTCTGAAAAATTTCTAATTTTGGAATATGTTTTATAACACACTTACATATCATACAGTAATGGAGCTCACTGAGAATGGTATGTGATCAAAATGTTTAGGACACAAGATTCTTGAATCAGCTAGGGATGTCTAGTAAAATGCAGATTCTTGGGCCCTACCCTAGATCAGGTGAGTCAGAACTTCTGGGGTGGGTGGAGAGGAACCTGTGCTACCAGAATGTGAGGTTCACCATTCAAGAAGCAGCCAAATTAAAATGAAAGAATTATAATCTGTGCTTTGGGAAAGTGTGGCCAACCTCACGATTAAAAGACTTTTGAAAAAGTTTTCTTTCTTTGTTTCTATCTCCTCAGATAATCTCAACACAAAATTCTCAAGATCCAATTCTCAACACAAAATGTCCCCCTTTTTTTCCTGCTGTCCCTTCCTCCCAAATCCCTGTTGCCTCAAAAATACCTTTGATAACTGAGCATAGTGCTTAGTTAATACTTTTTTGAGAAAAGCAGGAAAAAAATCTGCACCTCCTAGATGACTTCAATGGTTGTAGATGACAGGATGCTGTTCAATGTCAAATTTTTCAAGTCACTAATTGAGGATATACTGAGTATTCCTGAGATAGATAATTTAATTATTAACAGCAACTGAGTAAACACACAAATGAGACATAATTCATTCAGAATCTAAACTTAAGTCTTAGTGTGACTGTTCAATATCAAGATATACAAATGATTCAAGATCATAGATATATATGATGTATGGATATATCCATATATGTAGCACTTATATGTACATATTATGAATATATATATATATACATGGCATGTGTGTATATACAGAGATATATATTTCCATAGACAAGTACAATCACACACAACATAATTTTCAAAATTTATCAAAACATAAACAGTAAACATGGCCCTATAGTGCATAACTTTAATGTAACACTAATGTTAACATCAGGTTTTCCAGTGAACTCCAAGAATGGCAAACGTCCGTCTTCTATTCAAAAGTGCTGCAACTTAAAAATTTTGAAGGCCAAAAATTAGCCAGGAAACATCATTTCAAAACTTACAATATACTAGGAAAACATTGACTTTTGCCTTTGAAAAATAAAGCTATTGACTCATTAACAGGACAGGTCTACATTCCAGAGCAGGTAACCTTAATCCACTCCTTTCTAGGCCCTTTCTGATTATTTACTTAACTTCTGAAGTTAATTCCTTGGGAATAAGACAACTGAGTCAGTTAACTAACACATCAGGGAAGAAAGCTTTACTTTTGTTTTGATTTTAAAAGTATTTTACTCTAGGGAACTACTCAAGAAAGATAAAACCATTACCACTTACAACACCACAAGTTATAAAACAAGAAGGGACAGAGAAAAGGTACTTAAAATGTGCTGAGTACCATATATTTTTTCCTACTTTACCCTATGTCTTTCAATGCCTAGAAGAAACAATTAATGTGAGATTTATTATCATTTCATTACAGAGAAGAAAAACTGAGGTTCAGAGATAGGAACAAATTTTCCAAAGGGCTTTCAAGTATGATTCAAAGCCTTGCCTAAGTTCAAAACCCTTGATGCCTTCACATATTAGGCTGCTTCCAGCATAAAAGGTACACAGATCAAGTTGCTAAACAAGAAATAAAACAGACACCTATAAAACAAAACAGAACCCTCCCCCAAAAAACCAAACTACTTTTCTGTATATGAATAACATACATGAGTGTGAGGTTCTATAAGGTAAAATAAAATATACTGCAGTGTGCAGGACAAATAAAAGTTCTATCTTTTGTAGTTTAAAAACCCCCTTAAAATTAGAAAACCATTTCATATAATTTCTATGGGTGGTTGAAGACAATTAAGCAACTGTTACTATAATACATCATTAGAAAAATCCTAATGATAGGTTTTTCTTGAGTGTGAAGTTTAATAAATGAACTGATACTTACAAATCTTTCACTTGCATTGCTTGCGTAGAATTATCCTTCACCAAAAGTAAGTTTATAAGCCTGGCATAAGCTTCATTGTCAAACACAATGTTTTGCTTTTTTGCTGTCAGGAAAATATTAAATGCATCTATGAAGGAAAACAAAAAATGAGATGACGTTATCCCGAAATGGCAAAAAGGAGGGGGAAAAGCCCTGAAGCAAAGCCCGAACCCCTCATATTTCTGCTTCTTTTAATACTCACCCAGGATACCCCTCTACAGAGATACAAACTGACCAAGTAAGCAGATGGCATCACTGTTCTAATCTTTAAAAAAGTAAGGGGCAGTTTTGGAAACTACTACTTAATTCCAGCGGATGGTAATAGAAAGGGCTTCCTTTTACAATGATTTTTTCATACTAGCTCTCTAAAGTCAATAAATTATTTTCATGCCAATAAAAACAGAACACAGCTCTTCTGAATTTGTCAAAAGATCCCAGTTTCAAAATAAACTGTAAAATGTGTGTTAAAGTCCAAATAAACCAGAGGTATAATTTAGATTGAGGGGAGCAAAAGATTCATTTTAAAGCAATCTTTAATCTATAAGTGGGTGGTTACTATGGTTAACGTTTCAACACAATAGCATTAAAGTGAATATAGCCTATAATTCTAAAATTAGGAGATCAAATTATTTGGCTACGACAGGACTTATACAAAAACATACAATTTTCAAATATACAGATATCTAACAAGTAAACTAAGCAACATTTGTTTGACTGATTAACAGTTTTATTTCACTTGTTCACAATAACTGTCAGTGAATGAAAAGATGTTACCAAAAGAGAAGTAACTACACTTTTCAGTCATTCACTTTTCTGAAATAAAACTGCCTGGCTATGAACATCCAACTGAAACTATAATCCACACTCTGTTGTGTATAAACAAGTCACAAAAAAGGTGGGGCATAACTGAACTATCACTCAAGACCTTTTATGGATATAAAGCTCCATGTAAAGAAATACAGAACACATAACTAGGAATGAACACGATATCAAAGCTCAGAAGAATATTCTGCGCTACTTTAGATGTTTCTAAACAAGCAGGAACAAAAAAGAAAACCCAAGCAGAAATTATGCTTGTGTTTACAAGTTATGGGAGCATGAACTAGCCCTTCAATTAAACTGAAGGGACAATACCAAAAACTTAACCTTTCAAGTTAAATTCTGAGAAAACAAGAAAAAAAGATTGACACCAATATTTGCATCTTAACTAAAAGACTCTATCATTCAGTATATAATGCATATATTTTTCTTTAAAGGAAGCTTAGAAATTATGATGTATTGTAATTACTGGCTACATCCCAACAAGCATATACAATAGCTTCACAACTCTGCTAAGTGAATATTTACAGTAAGTACAGTCTGAGTATTTAAGAACAACAACGTAATATAGAAAAGCTTACTAGTTGTTTTCTAAAATTGTAGTCTGGAATTCAGTTTTCAAAGTACTCACATTTTGCCAAGCATTTCTACACAGAAGCAACTAAAACCTCTTGAATTAACAGAATGAAACCAACTAGATAAATGCATATGGTATATTACAACTACAGCAGGGGTATATGTTTATATTTATAAAGCATTATGTTTAGTTAACTGGTTAGATGTTTTTACTTAAATAAAAACAACAACTAAAAAAAGGCAATATATGGAGTTTTGGAATCTTAAAATAGGAAGTATACACTAACTAAATGAATGTATATTCATTTCAGTTAAATAAAAATTCTATTAGAATATTTAAACAGTATAGATAATAATGAACTTTAGGTTTAAGAGATACACGGTGAAAGACTCAACGATTAGACTGAATACACAGCAAAAGAAAGTAACTCGGGAAGAATAAAGTTATTCTGCAGGACTGAGAAGGCTTAAAAGTTTAGCTTAATTCCTACTTCAGACACTGTCTATCTGTGTCACAATTTCTAGTTAAGAAATTAAGAGGGAGATATGTTCGTTAGGTTTCTCCTTTCTGCCCGTGGACGCCGCCCAGAAAGCATCGTTGACGTCTCCCCGTCTCCACTGCCGTCATGTCTGAGAGTCTCCCAAAGAGCCCCAACAGCTGCGGAAGCTCTTCACCGGAGGACTGAGCTTTGAGGCATTCTGAGCAATGGGGAACGCTCACAGACTGTGGTAATGAGGGACCCAAACAGCAAGTGCTCCAGAGGCTTCGGGTTTGTCACATACAGCACAGTGGAGGAGGTGGGTGTGGCCATGAATGCAAGGCCACACAGGGTGGACCAAGAGCTGCGGAACCAGAGGGCCGTCTCAGAGAAGATTCTCAGAGACCTGGTGCCCACTCAACTGTGAGCAAGATTTTTGCTGGAGGCATGAAAGAGGACACTGAAGGACATCCCCTGAGGGGTTATTTTGAACGGTATGGGAAAACCGAAATGACTGAAATCATGACTGACCGAAGCAGTGGCAAAAAGAGAGGCTCTGCTTTTGCAACCTCTGATGACCATGACTCCGTAGGTAAGACTGGTCATTCAGAAATACCACACTGTGAATGGCCACTACCGTGAAGGGAGAAAAGCCCTCTCTAACCAAGAGATGGCTAGTGCTTCACCAAGCCTGAGAGGTCGAAGTGGTTCTGGAAACTTTGGTGGCGGTCATGGGGGAAACTTCAGTGGCCGAGGTGGCTTTGGTGCAGCCAGTCGTGGTGGCGGATATGGTGGCAGTGGGGATGGTTACAACGGATCTGGTAATGATGGATGCAATTCTGGAGGTGGCGGAAGGACAGTGGTTTTGGCAATTACAACAGTCAATCTTTAAATTGTGGACCCATGAAAGGAGGAGACTTTGGAGGCAAAAGTTCTGGCCCATATGGTGGTAGAGGCCAATACTTCGCCAAACCACAAAATCGAGGTGGCTGGGGCGGTTCTATGGTAGCTATGGCAGCGGCAGAAGGTTCTAATTACTGCCAGGAAGCAAAGCTTAGCAGGAGAGGAGAGCCATAGAGGTGACAGGAAGCTACAGGTTACAGCAGATTTGTGAACTCGGCCAGGCACAGTGGTGGCAGGGCCTAGCTGCTGCAAAGAAGACATGTGTTAGACAATACTCATGTGTATGGGCAAAAAACTCGAGGACTGTACTTGTGACTAACTGTATAACAGGTTATTTTAGTTTCTGTTCTGTGGAAAGTGTAAAGCATTCCAACAACAGGGTTTTTTTTAACAAAGGGTTTTTAATGTAGATTTTTTTTTTTTTTTGCATCCATGCTGTTGATTGCTAAATGCAATAGTCTGCTCATGCTGCTGAATAAATGTCTTTTTTTTTTTTTTTTTTAAAGGTGCCGTGTAAAGTTAGTCTACTCTGAAGCCATTTTGGTAAACTACTCCAACATTGTGAAGTTAGAATTCCTTCAGGGTGATGTCAGGTTCCATTTGAAATTTATTTACAACCTGCTTTGGTGGAGAAGCTACTGTCTTCAGAACCTTGGTGTAGTTGAACTGACAGTTACTTTGCTGTGACCTGGAGTTCACTGTTAAAAGGGTCACCTGTGCAAAGTCATGGGGTTCTTTTTTGGTTATTAATGATTGTTGGCATATCCTATGCAATATATTTAAATTGAATTATGGTACCGATAAAGTTATAGATGGGAATGAAGCTTGTGTATCATCTATTATTACGTGTAATCAATAAAAAGTTTAATACCCTCTTGGAAAAAAAAAGTTAAGAGGTTCTATAAATTTCTAAACTCATGGCTTTCTATGGAAGAGAACTCAAAACTGTCAATACTAGAATGAAAACAAATCTGCTGCATAATGGTTAAATTATCATAAAGCATACTTGGAAATCTATATAAAAACTGGAGAAACCAGAGATAACAGAAGCATTCTACGGAGAAAACTTAAGCGAAGAAAATGGAAGTAGTGTATGATCTGGGAAGAGTACAATGAAGTCTAAATGAAAACAAAATGTGAAAGGCAAGCTTGTATCAGAGGGTTCAAGATAGTCATAGAAATTTTAAAGTAGTCTTAATAGAGGTAGGCATACCTTCTGAAAATATTACCACTGAAAAAAGGGAAGAAGAGCAAGAAACGGGTCTCATATCCAGCCTACAACCTTGAGATGTTAAGCAGAGATACTGTATGAAGCTTAAAGTCCTAATCGTTTTTTGCTTTCACATAAAAACATGTGACAAATACATTTGTCAAAAAATTCATGATCATGTTATATTCAAAGTGCAATTTTTGATAAAATGACATCTATTTTAGTTTTCATTAGGAAAAATTTCAAGTGTACAGAAAAATATAAGGAATAGTATAATGACCCCCATCATATACCCACTGCCTACATCTAATAAGCAACATGCTTCCTGATCTGTTTAACCCTTAAACACATGGCTCCTGACTTAAATATTTTATGGCTTAAGGTTTAAGTATTTTAAAATGAATTACAGAAATCTTCAGTCTTTTCATTTCTCAATATTTCATTACTGATCTCAAAATTCAAGGACATCTATAAATCATAAGCTGTTATTCTATCTAATATAAACATGAGTGATTCCTTAATTACCTACTACTGAGTCGACATTTAAATTTTCCCAATTGTACCAAAATGTCTTTGTTAACTTAAACGAAAGAAAATAATGAATATATACAATTTAAGTTCCATCTCTTAAATCACTACTAATTTGCTGGGCTCAGATCCCACGTTGTTGTCAAAGAGGAGACCCCAGCGTACATGTTTACCTTTGTTTCTCCTCCTGCGGCAGGCGTTCAATAGCTCTTGCTGAAGATTAACTTCTACAGGTGAGGGTAATGAAGTTGGGCAATCTTTTTCTTCCTCATACCACAACTTAAAAATAAAATTATTCAGTTAAAGAAAAAGTGGTAAATACAGCAAGCTTTTCAATGTAAAGCTGGGTTAATCTATAACCTAAATTTACATTGACAACAAAAATCTGTTATATTTATAGCTAAAAACAAATTACCTCAGGTACATCAAATGGAACCTCTTGATTATTGTTCCTAAGGATTTCTGCTAATAACCTTAATGTCTTCTCACGAGGAATAATATTTTCTTCTTGCATTTTATTCCATACAGCATCAGCTTTTTGCCAGTCACCATTTACTTCTGTAAAAATAAATAGAAACTAAGGAACATACTAAACAGAATGCATGAAAATATTTAAAACTTTTTATTTGCTGCTAAAGCAAGTCATACAAATACTGCCTCCAGGGAAAGGACCAGGGTAATTGTGGACCTAAAGTGAGAAGACTTCTTTCTTTCTGTATACCTTTTTGTACCTTTTTAAGTTTAAAGCACAGAAGAAAGGTCCTTACCTATTAAAACACAAGAAAAGAAAAACCTCAACTATGAGCAGTAGACTCTGGAAAGATGACAGGACGCACACAGACAGTCCAGTATACAGCTACAATGATTGAAAATGTACAAATGTATGATCTTTGTCAAAGTGACAAGTCAACAAATCTTTCTGCTTAAACAGGGAGAATCCTGTCTCTTCTGAAGAACTTCTACTTCAGTGTGTGGTATGTTTCTCATAATGTCAGCAGACTTAAGTAAGATTGCAGGGGGAGAGGAAGGTTACTGGAAAGAAACCAGCGGATTTCCTTCATAATAAAGTATCTAGTTTCTTCTGTGTGATAACCTGGTCTTCACAAATAGCAAAAACTTAAGAATCAAGACTTCATTTTTAAACATTCTATGAATTTTATAAAAAGAGCAAGACATTTAAGTTTCTGCCTGTGAAAAATTAGAGCAAAATATGAAAAAACTTATGACACTAAGTTCAATACACCTGTTACACACAAAGAAATATTGTTTTAAAAGTGGCCTTTTGAAAATATGAACCAGAAATATCTCAGTGGTGTATGGCCAGCTCCAGGAAGACGGTTTGTTTCAGGACACGAATGTTCCAGAAAACAAGAATGTTTGTTTCTCAAAAATATCAAAATACCAAAACACATGAAATTTTCCTAGATTTCCTCCCACCCTAAAATTGAAAAGCTAATAACCTTTTTGATAATGGACTCTTCAAAGTAAAAAAACTCAAAGAACAAAAACAAAACACATTCACACTCCATCAGAAACGTGCAATAAAGAAAAAGAAAACAAGGAGAAAATTTCCTAGGAGTCATACATAGACGGCAGCCCAATTTTCATACAGAATATACTAAGAGGTGAACCAAACAGTAGAAATTAACCTAAAGTTCCTATACTTTGATAACAAAATCAGCCTACTAACATAAAATCCTTACTAAATTTACAATCAATTTTCAAAGCAAGATTCTCATAAGCTAATTATGCTTTTCCTTCATTAAAATGTTTTCATGTAATGTAAAATTCAACAGTAATTTTTCAAGTATGTTAATATATAAAACTTTATATACATAAAGGTTATCAAATACATTTTATTTAATTAAATAAAAACAAAAACCCAAGCCCCCAAATCTTTAATTCTGTAGAAAGGGAAAGGGGGACCACTTCTGTTTCATGCCAAAGGGTACTACGGACTGTGGAGGACCCAGGCAGAGTTTCCACACATTGGGAACAGAACCGCTAAGGCACTTTTTTTAAGCTAATAATTATTATGGTACCATGCTTTCAGACTGGAAGGAGTATGGGAAGATAATTCACTTCGGCAGAACAGGATACAACAGACAGGCACCTGTTCAAATGGACTAACAGCTTACAACAAGAAAATATTTCAAAACACAGGTGAGAACTATACAGCATGAAACTGAGATATATGCACTTTCTATCTTGGAAATGTACCTGGATCACAGAATACAAAACAAAAATTTGAGGCAATCAATGTGGTCAGTGTGAAAATCTGTGGCCATGCTCTCATCAAGACATAGAAAGGTTAAGCCTTTCATAATATACCCTGGGGGATTTAAATTCCTTTAATCAAAACAACAACAATCATACTTGTTATCTGAAAAATCAAACAGCCCACAGACTTGGCTGTAACCAGGGATGGACAGTGCCTCAGTAATTCCTTCACTTTCCTGGAACTCATGGTTCCTTCTTTAAAGAACAAGAGCACTGATGTACTAAATGATCTGAGAATTCTTAAACTATAAAAACCAAGGAATTTTTGACACTATCAGTGAATTTTACAGGAACTTAGCTGTGGGGCTTCACTGTGGGGCCATCTGACTAGCATGTAACAACCGCTGGCACTTCACACATGGTTCCTATAGTGTTAAACTAAGAGACAAAGATTTCTAGAGTTCAGAGTTTTAATTATAAAGTTGTCAAGTTTTTATGTATTACTGACAGGATGGGGTAATTTCTAAATTTCCCATGTGTCAATCACCTGATTATGGTCTCTAAATATCATTCCTCTCTAAAATAAGGTTTGGACAGGAATTACACCACATAAGCAGGGATGGTCTTGTTTGGCCTAAATATAACAACCTATCAAAGACTTATGCAGTATGTCAAATGACACAGGGAGCTGATGTAAAGAGGTTCCCAGTGGCCAAAGACGGGACAATTTGGGCACCAAAAAGAATAATGACTGCAAGGAAATGAAACACAAATATATCAAAAAGTTCATAAACTCATTAAAAAAATGTTTAATGATCAACTTAGGAGGTTCCGGGGATACCAAAACTTATAACTGGTTAACTAAAGGGAGAAAAAGCAAGCATGTATCTTTTCCTATGAATTTATTTCATATTAATAAAATAAGCCACAGAACACAGCACACAAAACATGTAGAGCATTAAAAAATCAAAATAATAATAGGTGTATATGCAAAAAAATACATGGATACAAATGTAGTGATTTGGAAGGATGGCCATAGACACATTAACTCAGGTACTGTGTGGACACAACATTTGACATTTTGCTTTGTATACTACTATACTGGCTTGACCCTTCAGTGATTTAGAATACATTCATGTTGTGTGTGTGTAATCATGGAGGAGGGAAGACCATACAGCATGAAAAAGAAATGTCAATGGTCATAAGTAAAGAAAACAGCACGTAAATAACATCTTAGGATGAATACTCAGGGTGGTTTTCCTGTCCCCACCCCCACCCCCGCCCAGTTGTGCCATGCAGCACATGGGATCTTAGTTCCCTGAATAGGGATTGAACTCAGGTCCCCTGCAGTGGAAGCATGGAGTCACAGCCACTGGACCACTAGGGAAGTCCCATAAATGTTCATGTTTTAAATGTCGGGGTTTTAAAAATAGATTCAAAGAACTTTTATTGCAAAATTATGAATGTAAGGCAGCTCAAGTTTTGGCAAGAGTCCTTTACATATACAAAAAATAAATTCTCTTCTTTGTGTATGTAAAGAAACTGAAGTGTTTTGAATATAATAAAACTGTAAGAAGGAGAAAAAACTGTCCTTTAGAAATAACAGAATATTCCTTATTTGTAATATTAAAATAATAATATATATGCAGGGGAGGGAGTTGTTTCATTCATGTAATGTTTGTTGCAGGGCTTAGGAGCTAACTTCACAAGACTTTTCACAGTGGAAAAGTCAAAATATATTAGAAAGGAGAGAACTAAAGTTTGAATTATGGCAGATTCCTGTAACAGATCACCTATGAACATCATATTATTAAGTAGAGAAGGAAAGCTGGTTTAGTAGAGCTGGTATTTAAAGGAATGAAGAGTTACATTTTTTATTCCTTAATCTCCATTACAGTCATATGGAGCCTGGGTGTTACAAAACCATGGAGCAATGGCTCTCCGTAAACAAGCAAAACTGCCCTTTAACAAATACCCCGAAATAATTAAATGAACTCCCTTCAAGGGCTAAAATTATATTATGAAAAAGAATGAGTTCATAAAAAATTCCAATACACTGAACAAACTGTTTTCTCAGAAATCCAGTCTGGACTTTTCATGTGTTACAGGGCCACATTCTGTGTATCATTCCATACTACATGTTCCTTTTCAAATAAATGGTGCCTTATACATTATTCAACATATTTAAGTAGTGGTCCAAGTTAGAGGGCAAAAAGGGTGCGGTGGGGGGGGGGGGCACACGCAGGAGGAGACAGCTTGCTTCTTCTTCAGAAAGGGAAGGTTTAGGGTTACCACAACCACATTATTGATTCATAACATGACAGAAGCTGGGTTAAAAAGTACATACTTCCCTATGATGATTCCTCTGGCCTCCAGTCCCATGAGAGGCTGCTGTCATGCTATCTCACCCTCAGAGGCTCCTCAGCTGAGCAGAGGAGAGTTTCTCAGACTAGTGGCTCAAATGCAGAGCTGGGAGGGGGTGTCCATCAGAACAGAGAGAGGAGATTAAAGAAAACGGTAATAAACCTCAGTTTATTTGTAAGAGTTCCTACTTATCCCCAAAGGAAATTTTAAGATGACCTTAAAACTTGTTTTTCCTTTTCTTCCTTTTTTAGAAAAACAACAGCAAAAGGTCAGCTCCAGAGGGAAAGCTGGCTGCCTCTCATCCTTCCCTGGATGTCCCCCATGTATCCTTGCAGCTGTTCTTTCATCCCAAGGTACTGTCAGTCCTGGTTCAGGTCTAACTCTTCTGAAGAACACCAGTTTTCTATCTGCAGTGCCGACCTCAATGCTAGCACTGTGGACTTCAGAGAGATTTCTGGATGAAAGTCTTCTACGGGGATGACTTTAAAGGTTGAAAACTCATTTAGATGTATCACTTCGGTATTTTTGGTTTGCAAAAAATTAGAACTTAAGAAAGAAAGAATTCTCTCAAAGTAAGGAAAAGCAGGGGGAGTGGGGAGAATTAGCACTTTAGTACAGGTTATAATCCACTTATTAAGGATTAAATGCCTAAAACCCAAGTTTTAAAATTCTATACATTCAACAACCACCTCAGCATTGGGTGCCAGAATTTGATCATCATTTAAGTGAAAAGTTTTAAGAATTACATGTGAACTGTATGTCAATGTAACCAACGAATGAAATGTAAAATTTACAGCATATTTAATATACATCATCAAGATGTAAGACAAAGCCTCCAATGATAATAAATACAAGTTCAAAAAGACAAATGAATCAACTTATTCACTGCTGTCTATGTTTGGCAAAGGAAAAAGAAGAATAAATCGAGATCAAATATCTTATGTAGGAAAGGAAGGAAGAAAGGTCACCAACTGTTGGGGTTCCATCGTTCCTCTCTACAAAATACCTTAAGAGACTGCACAGTTCCAGACGTGTAAGCTCGCTTAAACATACCAGAGAACTGTTTAACAACAGAGACCACAAGTTTCAGAAATGACCATCACTTTTAACCCTTAGTGCAGATACAAATTCAGCTTAGGGAAACAACTAAGTTGTGAACAAAGATTAAGGTATAAAGACGACTAAGGTAGTGCTTTATAGGATGGAAAACTAAAACCTATTCACACGTTTAGCAGTAGGAGACTAGTTGAGTAAACTCTAATATATCTGTTCAATATAGTCATTGGTGGGTGATAAAGTGCAGAAAAAGGTTGGTAATATAGAACTGAGTCAAAACTATCTTACAATACAATCACATTTTGAAAAGTAATGTTTACAATGAGTCTGTATATAAATATGCATTTTTTTGGAAAAATATCTAGACACATGAATATGTCAGTGATTACTTATAGAAGTGACTGATAAATTTACTAAAGAATTTAAATTAAAAGAAAAAAAGAATAGTTTCTCCTCATAAACTCCCATTAAATTCTGTGGCTCTGATGAAGAGTTTTCTTACTTTCTCATTATTGCAGTAGAATGTCAGGGAAGACTGCAGGATGTCTAGTGAAACAGCACAACATTTTGTGATATAAATTCAATCTGGCCTCTCCTCGAGCCTCTGTGGAAGACTCCACAAGTGACAACGCCCAGGAGCTTCCTCAGGGCCTCAAGTTCCTCTCCAGGCACTGCCTTCCACAGAATAAATGTCCCAGAATAAAAACATGAGGAACAGTCATATTACTTACTATATAGTTTTAGCAGACTGTAGTACAGCTGGTCTCTATCACATTCAAATAGCTTCTCTGTCAGCTCCACTAATTTTTCTAGAGTTTCAACCTTAAAAATAAGATTAACAGAGGGATCTAGAATATATAAAGGATATATTTTTATAGTTGACAAGTCACAGTTGAATAATCCTTCAAATCAGCTTTACCCAAAGGGCAGGCTAACTTTACTTCAAAGGTTAAAGGACCGAGCACAAGAATGCAATTGTACTTAATGCCACTAACTGTACATGCTAAGAATGATTAAAATGATAAATGTATTTTACCACAATTAAAAACAATTTTAAACTAAAGAGCTAAAGGATTCTTTGGAGACAAGAATACACACGAATGGTTCTCTAGCTGAGAAAATCTCCACGGAGGAGCATTTTGGAAAATTCAAAGATACTGAGGGTGGAGGACTCAGTGAGTACATCTGCATCTATTAACAGGAATATTCTTCCACCCCAACTTTATAGTCCTCTTTCCCGGTGGCTTTTTCTTGGCACGATGTGAGAGGCATCTGGGCTGGAGTAAAGTAGAAACTCCACTGGGCTCCTATCAAGCGTCTCCTCTGGTCACTAACGACTGAAGCAGATTTCAACTGCCAAGGAAACATCAGCCCTGCTCAAACCAACAAGTAGAATGAAGCTGGCTGAAATCTTCAGAGTCCGTGTTATTAGTTTTAGGGATTCTGTAGACCTCAGGAACCAGAATTAAGGGACTGCTTATTTGGAAAACAACCAAGGGAGCCAAAGCTGCATCTCATGAAATCCCCAAGTGCTCACAGGACATGGAGGACACTCGCTTTCTACTCACAGTTTTGGGTGAGGGAGGCCAGAAATTAAACACAAACCTGATTATTTGCAATGCATCTATCACAAAACCACTGAAGTCTTGTAGGCCGAGCTCTAATGCCTGGAGTCTGTAAAATAAAATAATCACACAGCACACGAGGTAAGGCTTTAGCCAAACGTTAATTTCCCCTCAATGACAGTTTTCCTTCTAATGACCCTGGCTGCCTCCTTCCCAAATGTATGTGCTAAAAGAAAGCTATAACCTAATCCCACAGGTATCAAGGACCTTTAGGATTAGAACAACCTACACTTAACCAATGTCTAGAAGATCCGGGCTATTTCAAAATGCTACTCTGTAGGTCAATTTGAATTCCATAAATCTATAATTATTAAAAACAGCTAAGCATTCTGCAGCTGAAAGAGAAAGAAACCTTGAAATGATGGACTAAATCAACTCCAAAATATATCAAATTAGACAGACACACACACATACTTTATAGAGATCCCAAGAGACTCAGAAAGCAAAAATTATTAATACATTACATACACTTAATAATTATCACAAAGATAAATCAATGGGTTTTAAAGAGACATGCCTTGTAAAACTTAGTGGTGAAAGTATTCTGATTACCACACATGCTTGCCTAGTACTGAAAACTAAATGTTTCAAGAGCTAGGTACTAAAAACAATCCAAGTACTCAGTTAGTTCATAGTCTTAGCTTATTTCAATAATTGAGATGTATGTTATAGCCTCAAATTAGGAATAACTAATAATTAGTCAATAATTCTAGTTTCAAAACAATTACTTTACAATTTTGGATACTGAATAAAAGACAAACCACTTCACATTTAATCTCAAGGATCTGTCACTCTACCTACAGCATCTTCATCATCTATGAGGGCTTCCCTATGAAAACACTACATTATTTAATACATGATCACAGTATTATGACAAGAAAACAACGTACACTGGCAGCTCCAGTCCAGAGGACATACCTTTACTGCTTTCTTTACTCAGTTTTGTGGACTACTCCAAGCAACCCTCAAATCTGATTTTTTATTTCTAAGTCCTCATTATTGTTTTATTTCTTAAAATACTATCGCACAATGCTAAATTAAAAGCTGATGCAAGAGCCAACATCTCAGGGCTTTGGTAGAACAACAAAAAAATTGGTATAGAGGTTTGTAAATTAAGTGTTCTCATTCTAACTGTGCAAGTACCCAGATTTTGGGTTACAAGAAATAAATGTGGAATAAATTAACTGTTGAGATACATATATATTCTCAAATAGCACTAATATTTACTTTCGCATCCAATTTCTACTCAAGGACGTTCTCACATTATCTGTTCTGTTTCGTGTGCATTACACTGAAAACGAAGCCAACATCAAATGTACACAAAAAGCCCTTGAAAAAAACACTAGATAATCCTCTTTAGAACATGGCAAAATGTAAGGGCTACATTCACTTACAACTTTCAATATTACTGCTCATCCAAATGGCAATGATTTAAACAGCACAACTTTCATGGCAAACTCTTCCTTTTTGTGGCCGATTAATCTGCCTGTCACCGGCAGGACAACTGACTTATATGGCAGATATTCCTATGATTCATTATGAAATTAAGGACTGTTTTCCCAAATGAATCTCAATCATCAAAAGAACATCTAGGTCAGATTAACTAAATCTCCTAGGCTTCTGTAACAGTCTACATTTCTGGCTTATCTCTTAACATCTTATTGAATTTTAAACACTGTAAGTTGCTAGCAAAAAAACAAAAAAAAAAAAAAAAAAAAAAAAAAAAAAAAAAAAAAAAAAAAAAGAAAAGAAAATGTAACAAAAACATGGAGAAAAGAATTCTAATTGGGATGCTAAATATAACTTATCCAAAACCAGTTAATGCTTAATTAAAACAATAAACTCATCTCTAATTTTTCCTGTTTTTCCTATGTACAATCTCTGTAATAGACAGTGAGGATAAAGTAATTATTGTAATTAAAACAAACAAACAGCATGTTTGTTTCCACCTGGGTTACTGTGCTTCAAAACACACTTTGTACAGCTGCAATTCAGAACCAGGTTCACTTGTATTAGAAAAAAGTAATCCCGATTTAAAAAATAATTTTCATTAATTTCGTTACATCACTGATATAAATTTGCTATTATCATAACAGGCTTCTATGTATATTAGTAGAAACAGATATCAAATATAATATTGATAATTATCATTTTGAAGTGAAAACAGAGGAAGATTCTTCTACTTCAAACTGCACCTCAAAGGAAATCGTTTTCAATTTAACCAAAAGAGTGATTCTTACCTGTTCTCAGTTTTGTCACCATTACTGCCAGAAATGGAAAACGGAAAACCACCACTCTGGCTTCACGTCCTCTAGCTGAAGTAGGAGGAGGAAAATCAAATGCACAAGGAGGATGGGACAAACAAGAACAGTAAGAACCCAACTATCTATCTCCAGAGCCAAAACAGCAAGGAGTAAAAGGGCATCACGGTAATTATTCAACCTCTCAGCAGCCGTCCTTTCTCTATACTCTCCAGAGACAGACTTAAAGACCATGTCTAGTAAGGAGGAAAATATGGCTGAGCAAGTCAAACCAAGAGTCTAACTATCACTAACTAAGTATGATCCTGCTGTTACAGAAGATACTAAGCAACTCGTGGGAGAGAGGGAGTATGAACCCCCTTGAGAACTGACATCTCCTGAAATTTGGGGGACAGAAGCAGGGGAACTGGAGAAGGAAATGGCAACCCACTCCAGTAATCTTGCCTGGGAAATCCCATGGACAGAGGAGCCTGGTGGGCTGCAGTCGAGCACACATACGCACACAGTGGGGGAGCTGGCTCTAAAGTCCCTTCTTTATATATGAGATCCATTGTGGCTTATTAAGGAAGGCAAATTAGAATAAAGCCCTGAATGTGATCTGTTACAGAACAAAGAGGAGGAACAAAGGTTGGGAGACTGCTATAATCCAAAATTTTGGTCCTAAAGGCAAAGTCATAAAAAGAAGCAATATGCCCCCCTGAGAAGATAGCAAATTTACTGTGGCTGAAATGTTATGGAAGAGTAATAGCAGAGAAAGAGAGAGGGAAAATTCAAGAAGGAGAAATTCTGGAGAAATTTTAAGTTGTTTTGGTGGTTCAGATATTAAAGGTTGAGAGATCAAGGAAACTGAATTGAATACATAAAAAAGAAAGTGAAAGTGAAGCATCAGTTGCTCACTCTTGTCTGATTCTTTGAGATCCCATGGACTGTAGCCCACTAGGCTTCCCTGTCCATAGAATTCCCCAGGAAAGAATGCTGGAGTGGGTTGCCATTCCCTAGTCCAAGGGATTTTCCTGACCCAGGGATCGTATCCAAGTCTCTTCAGAGAAGGCAGATTCTGTACCATCTGAGCCATTAGGGAAGCCCCATACTGAATATATAAACGTATCAAATCAACAGGTCCAACACCTTAAACTTAATGAAACATTATATCTTATCTCAGTTTTTTAAAAAGAGAGATCATGGAAGCAGAGACAGAAATGGTGTAAGGGAACCAACAGGAAATCTGAAATCAGGATGCAATTTCCAAGTCCATGACAACTACTAACTAAATAACCTCCACACTCACACCCTGAACTGAAGTTTCACCACCCTAATCACTCCTCAGAGTTGTTCTGTGAGGCTCACATGAAGATGTACATGAAAAGCACTTCATAAGTATTAAAATGTTACTAATATCGGTTATATTGCTTAGCTTGTAATCTAGATTTGAACCTCAAGAGACGAGGTTAGAGAAAGAAATGCTAAGTAAGTTTAAAATAGACTCTTACTCATCTTTGTGTTTGTATCCTGAGAACTTAGCTGTAATTACTGAGCTGCTCAAAGGGTTAAGAATAAAACTGATATAATTCTCTACAGAAACTTTGAATATGGTTATTTAACATTTCATGTCATTATTTAACTTTCTGTACTTGTTTGTACCATCTCTCCCTGGACTTAAGCTGCAACCTTAAAAACATAAAATGAATTATCTAAATGGTGTTAATTAATTTAAATGACCCAGAACACTTCTTTCCTGGGAGGTGAATGAACTTGACTAAAATGAAGTCATTTTCTCTAAACAAAGAAATACCACCCTTTTAATCATAATATGTAGCAAAAGAAGTATGGGACTAAAATACTAGAATTCAGGAGGCCTGGGTTTTAGCCCAATCTTTGCTACTATGAACCATGAAAGAGGTATCATCTATAAACACAAAAATTTTTGTCTTTATGCATCAGGGGCCTTAAAAATGGTAATAACAACATATGATTCACTTCTGAGAAATGATCCTAAGTAAATAATCTGAAAAATAAATATGCTAGGAGGTAAAGATATGAATTATGATGACTACTTACAATAGTGAAAAATGTTCTCAAAAGAGGAATGGGCAAATAATCTTATATAAAAGAATGATGTAGTCATTAATGCTTTAGAACAGTTCTTACTGATGTTCAGAGAATGCAGACAGTGATGTAGGGTGAAGAAAGTATTATGTAAGCTATATGATTCAATTTCAACTATATACAAAAGAAATATGCATTGAATAAAGGACAGAAAACCTATAAAGATGACTAGCTGAGTAGCGGCACTGATAGTGAGTCTTAATAAACTTGGTGTATTTTAAATAGTAACACATGTTAAGCTTTACTTGAATTTATACACTGGCGGAGGGGTTCCCTGGTAGCTCAGCTGGTAAAGAATCCGCCTGCAATGCAGGAGACCCCAGTTTGATTCCTGGGTTAGGAAGATCCCCTAGAGAAGGGATAGGCTACCCACTCCAGTATTCATGGGCTTCCCTGGTGGTTCAAGATGGTAAAGAATCCACCTGCAATGTGGGAGATCTGTGATCCCTGGGTCGAGAGGATCCCCTGGAGAAGGGAATGGCAACCCACTCCAGTATTCTTGCCTGGAGAATCCCCATGGACAGAGGAACCTCATGGGCTACAGTCCATGGAGGCTGCAAAGAACTGTATACCCACTCCAGTATTCATGGGCTTCCCTGGTGGTTCAAGATGGTAAAGAATCCACATGCAATGTGGGAGATCTGTGATCCCTGGGTCGAGAGGATCCCCTGGAGAAGGGAATGGCAACCCACTCCAGTATTCTTGCCTGGAGAATCCCCATGGACAGAGGAACCTCATGGGCTACAGTCCATGGAGGCTGCAAAGAACTGTACATGACTGAAATGACTAGGCACAACACAGCACACACAGGGGAACAATCAGGTTGACCATCATCACTGGGAAGACAAAATACAACACACAGTGTATTTATTTGATATTATTATGTAAGTTTACAAAAATAATTTGTGAACACTTCCCCAGTTGCACATTTCATTCCAGAAGGTGCCAGAAGAATACTGGAAGGAACAAGGGACAGTTAGCCTACAGAGGATGAGACTGAAGACGAGAGAAAAGGGTTTGACTTCAACACAAGAAAGAACATCACAGAAAACAGAGCATAAAGCTAACATGCAGTGCTTAACACTGTCCCAGACACTCTAGATGTGGTCTTAGCAGTGTTGTCTGATGGAGCCTTAAGAGAAAGAACAAGGATAAAGAAAAGAAGTCCTGTCCTGCTCTGGGGCCTTTGCACAGGACGTGTCCTCTAAGTGAGATGTTTTGCTTCCACTCATTACTGCCCTGCTCCTAGTCCATCCTTTAGTTCTCAGCCCAAACATAACTTTCTCAGAAAGATCTATCTAGTCTTGAAATGGATACTTTTATAGCACGTTCTGTTACAATAAAACAATTATTGCACTTTCATCTTTCTAAAGTCTATCTTTAGGACAGACTGTAAGATGTGATCCATAACTGTTTACTGAAGGAAGGAAGGGAAGAGAGAAATGGAGGGGAAATGGATCACACTGGGAAGCCATGCAAATTTTATCAACCACCTTAGTTAAAGGACTTGACCCAGTTTTAAGTTACGAAATCTGCCAATGCCAACTTTATAAGGGTTCATAATGGGAGGTGCTGTTGTCAGATCTAAGTTAGGGCGCACTGCACCTCAAGTCAGAGCCTGGATGACCGTATGCCTCTGTTAATTCATCACTGTTGTTCGGCTGCTCAGTCACGTCCCGCTCTTTGCGATCCGCCAGGCTCCTCTGTCCAGGGATTTCCCAGGCAAGAATACAGGAATGCGCTGTCATTTCATTCTCCAGCGGATCTTCCCATGTCTCCTGCCTGGCAGACGATTCTTCACCACTGAGCCACCTGAGAAGCCCTTAACTCACCGTAAGTCAGTTCAGAAGCTCAGTCGTGTCCAACTCTTTGCAGCCCCATGGGCTGCAGCACGCTGGGCTTCCCCGTCCATCACCAACTCCCAGAGCTTGTTCAAACTCATGTCCATCAAGTCAGTGACGCCATCCAACCATCTCATCCTCTGTTGTCCCCTTCTCCTGCCTGCAGTCTTTCCCAGTCTCCACCATACTTTCTGCTAATTAAGGGCACCAGCACTGAGATATCTGCTACTACATATCATTTAAAATGACTGAGTAAAGTGTCCTGAAAATCCCCACAACCACTATCCTAATTCAGATCCTATTAATCTTACTGTCCCAAATCTCCTTTCATCTATCACACATCCTTCTGCTAGTATAAACTTCTAACATTGCTGAGAGTTCACTGTCTTCTGAACGAACTCCAGCCTGCTTATTCAGATACTGAAGGGTCTCTGGGAACAACCTACCCTTAACAAGGTATTTATTTTAAATCCCATACCCCAGGATGAAAGATTTATTTAGGATATCAGGAAAAAAATAAAACTGGCTTTGTTTGCAGATGACAAGATCTTGTATGTAGAAAATAATAAAGATTCCACCAAAAAAAAACTATTAGAATTGATCAAAGGATTCAGTAAAGTTGCAGGATACAAAATCAACATAAAGAAGTCAGTTTGACTGCTATCCACTAGGAACAAAATATCTGAAAAAAAAAAATTTGAAACAATCCTAATTCACAAGATTATCAAAATGATTTTAAAAAAAACAAAAAAACCCTAGGAATAAATTAAACCAAGGCTATGAAAGATGTGTACATTGAAAATTATAAGACTTAAGTCAGACACACAACACACACAGACACTCACAGACACAGAAGTCCTGCCATTTGCGACAACACATGAAGGCATGAAGGCATCATGTGGAGGAAAATAAGTCAGAAAAAGGGGAGGACTTTATGATTATCACTTACATGTGAAATCTAAAAAAGCCAAACTCCTAAAACCAGGGCATAAAATGGTGGTTGCCAGGGTCTTCGGGGTTGGGGGGACAGGGAGATGCTGGTCAAACAGTACAAACTCCCAGTTCTAAAATCAATAGGTTCTGGGAATCTAACACACAACATCGCAATTAAACCTAATAATACAGCTTATGTACACATACACTCATATATTTGAATGTTGCTAAGAACAGATCTTAAATGTTCTCACCACAGAAAGGGTAATTATTACATAAGGTAATGGAGCTGTTAAATAACACTACTATGGTAATCATTTTGTAATACATAAGCATATCAAAATCAACAGGGTGTACACCTTAAAGTTATACAATGTTAAGTGTTACTAATATCTCAATGAAGTTGGAGGGAAAAAGGAACTATTTAGAGATTTCCCTTTTCTACTTCTTTGCTCTACCTCTAATACCTTTAACACACTTCCAACCCCATCAAACTCCCAAATGTGAAGAGTACTACCACATCCATCAATCCGCACCTTAAACCCCATTATCAGTAAAGTCACCTGATTTCCTACATTAAGAATAAGTTTCTCTCTTGAACTCTCAAAACCATTTATATTTTTCTTATAGCAGTTAACAATTGTCAGTCTAATACAGATGTTATCTTCATGTATTAATCTTGTGTTCAAGAAGCTTCACGTTAATTCCTTGAGAATCAACCTAGGTCTGATTTACTTTTCTCTCCCTTAGCCTTTCTTTTAGAGGAAAACAATACTCTTTCTGAATATATATAGAATAAGAATATCTATATATCCTCATTACTGAAAACTCAAGAAAATACAGAAAAGTATATAGCAAAATACCAACTATAATTCCACTCTCCTGCAATAAACGATGGTTAGAAATATAAAACTATGTTTAAAAAAATAACAGATTTATGATATACCTAAACCAACTCATTTTAAAAACACAGGTCATATAACGCACCAAATCTTGTCTTGGTCTTCATTTAATGACAGCATTTTTATGACTGGTTGACTGGCTTATCTCCCACAGTGCTTAGGATACAAAGAAGCTTTATTGCATATTTTGCTTTGGAAATTCAACTCTAGTGAATCTACCCTTGGATAACACACTGTTGCATTTTGGGGAATGATAAAAATGTTGTTCAGTATTTATTATGTTCTTTCATATGCTGGTACTGTCCTCGTTTATTAATATTCATTACTTTTAAGATTTTCAATAATCCTTAGAAAATCACAAAGGAGAACTCCAGGCCTTGAATTTTAACAATCAAAATATCAAGTTCCCCCTCCTACACTGCTGGTGAGAATATAAACTGGTACAGTAACTATGAAGAACAGTATGGAGGTTCCTTAGAAAGATAAAAACCGAGTTACCAAACGACCCTGCGATCCCACCCCTGGGTATGTATCTGAAGAAAAGCACGATCAGAAAGGATTCATGCACCCCGGTGTCCATTGTAGCACTGCTTACAATAGCTAAGACAAGGAAGCAAGCTAAACGCCCATCGGCAGAGGAACAGATAGAGGAGATGTGGAACGTATATACATAGGATATTACTCAGTGATTAAAGAGAATGGGAAATGCCATTTGCAGCAACATGGATGGACCTAGAGAGTGCCATACTGAGTGAAATCAGCCAGACAGAGAAGGAGGAACATCGTATGACACCCCTTATATGTGGAAACTAAAAAGAAATGATATAAATGAACTCACAAAACAAAAACAGACTCAGACTTCAAGAACAAGCTTATGGAATTTCCTACATTAAGAATAAGTTTCTCTCTTGAACTCTCAAAACCATTTATATTTTTCTTATAGCAGTTAACAATTGTCAGTCTAATACAGATGTTATCTTCATGTATTAATCTTGTGTTCAAGAAGCTTCACGTTAATTCCTTGAGAATCAACCTAGGTCTGATTTACTTTTCTCTCCCTTAGCCTTTCTTTTAGAGGAAAACAATACTCTTTCTGAATATATATAGAATAAGAATATCTATATATCCTCATTACTGAAAACTCAAGAAAATACAGAAAAGTATATAGCAAAATACCAACTATAATTCCACTCTCCTGCAATAAACGATGGTTAGAAATATAAAACTATGTTAAAAAAAATAACAGATTTATGATATACCTAAACCAACTCATTTTAAAAACACAGGTCATATAACGCACCAAATCTTGTCTTGGTCTTCATTTAATGAGAGCATTTTTATGACTGGTTGACTGGCTTATCTCCCACAGTGCTTAGGATACAAAGAAGCTTTATTGCATATTTTGCTTTGGAAATTCAACTCTAGTGAATCTACCCTTGGATAACACACTGTTGCATTTTGGGGAATGATAAAAATGTTGTTCAGTATTTATTATGTTCTTTCATATGCTGGTACTGTCCTCGTTTATTAATATTCATTACTTTTAAGATTTTCAATAATCCTTAGAAAATCACAAAGGAGAACTCCAGGCCTTGAATTTTAACAATCAAAATATCAAGTTCCCCCTCCTACACTGCTGGTGAGAATATAAACTGGTACAGTAACTATGAAGAACAGTATGGAGGTTCCTTAGAAAGATAAAAACCGAGTTACCAAACGACCCTGCGATCCCACCCCTGGGTATGTATCTGAAGAAAAGCACGATCAGAAAGGATTCATGCACCCCGGTGTCCATTGTAGCACTGCTTACAATAGCTAAGACAAGGAAGCAAGCTAAACGCCCATCGGCAGAGGAACAGATAGAGGAGATGTGGAACGTATATACATAGGATATTACTCAGTGATTAAAGAGAATGGGAAATGCCATTTGCAGCAACATGGATGGACCTAGAGAGTGCCATACTGAGTGAAATCAGCCAGACAGAGAAGGAGGAACATCGTATGACACCCCTTATATGTGGAAACTAAAAAGAAATGATATAAATGAACTCACAAAACAAAAACAGACTCAGACTTCAAGAACAAGCTTATGGTTGCTGTTGGGAGTGGTGGGGGGGAAGAATGGGGAAAAGGGACAGTTAGGGAATTTGGGATGGACGTGTACACACAACCATATTTAAAATGGATAACCAGCAAGGACCTACTGAATACCACATGGAACTATGCCACTGTTAAGTGGCAGCCTGGATGGGAGGGGGAATTTGAGGAAGAATGGATATATGTGTGTGTATATATATATGGCTGAGTCCCTTTGCTGTTCATCTGAAACTCTGATAACACTTTGTTAATTGGCTATACTCTAATACAAAATAAAAAGTTAAAAAAAAATTCAAGTTCCTACTTTAATTCAACTCCAACTAACCATTAACAACAAAAAAAAAAAACCCTAAAAATGTGCCTCAAATATTTCCATACATTGCATATCTTGCCGTCCTACCCTAGGGTACTGCAGAAGGATTCTGTAAAGCTATTCTTTATCCTTTAAGCAGTTCTATACACTTTCACTATAAAAATTCTGCCATCAGTATACAGCCATTCCTAAATGATCACACTCAATTAACTGTTGTACATTGGCAAAACCTTAAGGAATTTAGAGGCAGCCTCCTTCTCTTGCCTATTCACATGACAAGAATATACCTTACGCTAAGCATAATTTTGTGAATTACGTGGGGTGAAGAAGACAACAGAGTCTCTACCTTTTAGGGGCAAAGAGAATTAATATTATTGATTACTACCATAATCCAAGAAACATGCAAGCTGCTTTACATACTAGATTATGTGATTGAACCTTAAAGAAAGATACTATATTCCATTTCATAGATGAGGAAGCTTAACAAGGTTTAGTAACTTATTCTTTCTCACAACAGGAAGTAGATGACAAAAGGAGAACCCTCTCTTAAGCCTTTTGCTCTTCCTATTATGTCTTGCTTATTACACAGAGAGGCACCTGCTTTCCTGCTGTAGAATCTCTAATCGCTATTGTCCGAACACCTGAGTTTTATTTCTGCTCTGATCGGTGCCTTACTATATTGATAACATGCATACAGAGTAGCAGAACTCAACAGGCAGACAGCTTCCCTCATTTTCAGATATTTACGCTGTGCGCTTTCAAGTGAGAGAATTTATACCATTTCCCAGAAAATACAAATGAACTACTTGAGCTACAAAGGCACCTGTCCGAGACAGTACACCCTACTTCCCTCTGCTAGAAGGACAGACTGGATTAAAGAGGAAAAAAGAAGAAAGTTCTGAATTAATTTCACAGTCCTTTTTCATGCTAGACGTTTTTCTTCTTTGAAAAATGTCAAGAGAAACTAATAATTTTCTGGGTTGTGTGCCGTATTTTCAAATCCATTATACGCAGTCATCAACATAAAAGCAAGGAGGCCAAATACTACCTCTATGTCTCATCCATCATGGGCCATCCACCATGGGCACTTTTGGGAAAAGACATGGGTAGCAAGCAGTAAGGTATATCTGAGAGAAACATGATGACGGATATATTTACAAGTTTATTTTACACACATTAAGCAATATCTAAGATGATGTGTCCATCTTCTATGAAAGGATTTTTTAGGGGACACAGGACTGTTTTAATAGTGAAATTAATCACAATTTGGACAGACTTCATAGTTGCCCTTTGACTTATCAATTTCAGTAAGCAAAATTTCAATCAAGCCTAGATAAAATATACTAATCCTAAATAGCCCAGGTTTGTCACCTACCATTTCCCATAAGCTGCTTACCATAGTGAAAAAGAAAAAAAAAGAAGAAATTTTAAATTAAATGCCAAACAGTTGCAGACAGCACTTGTTTGGCTGATTAACTTGTAGACAAGCATTACAAATAAATCTGAGCATGGTCTGCAGCAAATTAAATTCCACTGCTTTTAAGAACAAAGAATTCCTTGGCAAAGAGGATTAGCAACTTTACACCCAGGAATGCCAGTTTAATTTAATTGTTCCACAATCCAAGATTTAATATGCAAATGTCATTCTGATATATAACAGTGAATTTAACAAAGTGAAGAAACAAATTCAATATACAACCAGGCTGCCTTTTCTGAACTGTAATTACAAACAATAAAGAAGCTGGCCGAGTCTCCCCCCCAACCCCACATTACTGGGACTGAATTATATTAACATGAATCAAAAAAAGTGTAATTAAAGGTTAAAAATTTAAAACATATTCTAATTAAAGAGTCTAAATAGCTGTACAATTAGAATACTGTAGTTAACATCATACCTCAATGATCTTCTTGGCCTCTTTGTAATTTCCTGTTTGTAGGAAGGCAAAGAAGAGATCATAGAGCATAGTCATTTCACCCTGTTCTTGGCTCACAAAGTCCATTGCTAGAGAGGAAAGAAGAAAATATATTAGAAGAAAAAATAGAGAGTAACACAGGATCACTTGAAGAATTCTGAATATCAGAAACCTTTAAAATAAATATGCAGGATAACTTAAAGCTTATAGCTATATGAAACAATCTTCTGTCACATTCTTTACCTAACAGCATATATTTATGACATTAAGCACTTATGACTAGTTTCAAAGACAATTGGTGAGATTAAGGATGAAAATCCCCACAAAGGCAGATCATCAAGAAGTGGAGCAAAAAAAAAAAACAAAAAAAAACAAAGGGCAACTTTTCAAAATGAACAGTTAGTAAAAACACGGACATCTGTAATATTTAAAAATTTTATCTGTTATTTTCCTCTTCAACTCAGAAGCGCAACAAAAGTTTCTCTGGATGTGCTTGTCTTCCTGTTAAATCTTCTCCCCACAGCAACACATGAAGATTACACAAGCAAGAAAGAGGAGGGGAAAAAAAGACTAACAACGCTAAGATATTAGAAGGTGACTAACCTTTCTGAATTAGCTCAGTCTCGCCTTTCTCTATCAGCTTACACAAGACATCATGAATCCTTGGCAGGATTTTATACTTTCCATAGCAGTCAATGGTGCTTTCAAGAGCAGCAGGTAAGTCATCCCTTGGAAACAACATAATATTAACAATGAGAAAACATATCTAATTAATCTGAGAGATACACAATGACCAGTCAGGAAGTACACAGGCAGCTTTTACTCAAGTAGACTACACAAAGCCAAAATGGAAAAACACACAAACAAACAAGAAATAATCCTTACATAAAAATCAATGTTCAGAGTACAGACATCATTAGCGGCTCCTTGCTTCCTCTGCTTCACCTTTTATTATTTCACTTGCTAAACGGCACTTTTTAAAGAGTCCAAAAGACGAAGGCATTTCCTCATATTATATAGAAGTTGCTATAAGAATGCATTATTTCTAAAAACAAGGGCTACTGTCAAATATTTTTTCCAACCACTTCAGTTTATGGTTCTCAATAATTTCAGATTTGGGAAACTTTACTAAATGTGCATCAACGGTCATCAAGAACTTTTCAAGCACATTCACCTTTCTCATCATAATTTTCAAACTGTTGCCTCTCCAGATAAGGAGGAAATAACTTCAGGACTCATAGTAGGTGTGTAATTAAGTAAAGTAAAAAGATATTTTCATTAAGTTATTTATTAAATAAGAGTATGGAAATATATTCTGTGGGTCCTCAAAACCTATTTTATCCTTTGGGAAACAACAGTATAAGAAGTTACTAAGACCTTGGGAAAGCTGTTTAGATAATGTGATCCACGTCTAGCTGCCACTTTCCTTTATTTTTAAATAGATGAGGAAGTTAAGGCCTCTAGAGACTGACTGATTAGCCTAAGGCCACTAGGAAGGCACTGCCATCAGGTCATTGGACTCCCCCTTTCAGAGTACACCTAATCATACATTATGCTCTATTAAAAAGCAGTGTTGTTCCTTTAACCTAACATGGTGATATAATTTGGAATAATAAATTTAAAAGATTTTTTAAAAGAAAGTATGAGATGTACTTAGAAAACAAACAAACAAACAAACGTGGTTACAGGTATGGACCAAAAAGTATAGCTAGTGATAATCTTTGTGGAGAAAACATGTTTCTCTCACACGTGCAACAGTTTTTGAAAGGAAGAAAAGCCTTTTAAAATTTTCTGCTGAAGCCCTAACATTTTGGTTCATTATACAAATGTTATGTTGCCCTAGATTGAATTACTATTTTATCCAGATTAAGATTTTAAACTGTACTAAAAAGTACAATACCATGAAGAAGCGTTAATTTTACTGCAATAATACTGACACAGTGAAAATGAGCCGATCGGAATGGAACTCCACCTTATCCCCTTACTGAGCCCTGTTTACAGTGCATCTTCTGGTACCCCACAGAGTCATTTGAATTTTTGTCATTTGGGGTGAAGACTAAATTACAGGTTAATTTCAAAACTGCAAGTAGATGTTGCAGGCTAGATTACTGTCATATAAGGGAAATGCTACAGAAGCTACCACATATGATATAAAGCTTTATATAATCAGTATTTTCCTTTGCTTCAGATACACGTTCAGTTATTACCTTTCCACAATTCCATTTAAGCGAAAAACTACCAAAATATTTTCAAAAGAAAAACTAACACATAACAGATTTTTAAAAGGCAGGATGATTTGGTTTTTCAGGTCAATTCCCAAACGAGAATAGTATTGTATCTCAATTGTATTTTCCCTACATTAGGTCAAAGCTATCAATAAATTAGTGAATAACTGTTCAGTCAATCAAACAGAAACGCTAATGGTCTTTGGTCTCCAGATATATGCTTCTGAAGATTACACATGCTCAGAACAACAACAGAAAAGACAAGGATAGCAAAATGGAAATAATTCATATATATTTGTTAGTAATTTTAAATAACAATGTCACTGATCCCAGGTTGCCAACAAAATGAATTAAAAATATGTACTGAAACATTTCATAGATAGAAATAACTAATGACTAGTCACTTCTTTTCATTTCCTATTTACATTCTGACTTGCGTCTGGCTGGATCATGTAACTTTAAGAAAGAGACAAAAATGTCCATTCCTCATATAATTTGATGTCATCATTAATCTTTCCTATTTAAGCCTGAAAATTCTGGTTATGGAAATTAAAAACATGAGAAAGTATCTAAAACTGACACTGCTAAAATAGTTGTATACTCATAGGATTTTTGAATTTCAATCCTGATTGATAAGTACTACACACAGCTTGGCTATAACAATGTGACACAATTCAAGAAGTGGTGATAAAAAGTAGATTATCACAACAGTTGAACTCAAGGATCTTTGGGTCTCCTCTCAGTTTGAATACGCTAATGTGAGATTCTATGAACTTGAGCTTAGTAGGTTCATCATCTCAAATGTTTCACACCAGCAGAGAAAACCATCACATGACTACTACTTGTATTAGGCAGGATTACATCAGTAAGTGCAGCAAAATATCAAACGGAAAAAAGGCTTTAAGTGCTTTAAACCCAAAACGTGGGAGATTTAAGTAATCAGTGTAATTCTGTACCCTAAAACAACTTTGCTTTCCTCTGTATGCTTTAGACTAGAACTAATTTAAAACTCTACTCTACATAGAAATAAAAATTTAGCCACTGCTTTCAGAAACCTCAAATAATACAAAGTGAAAACCAACTCTTACATATTATTATCTCTAAGAAAAATCCACTATGATATTTATTTTCAAAGACTAGACACCCCTCAAAGTATTTCAATGTGATACATAAAGTAATCGTCATAAATAAAATATATGCTAATAAAAAGTAAGCAATCATTTAAAAGTATTTGTGACTAATGCAAATTAACTCAATATGACTTTAATCAAAATTCTACAAGCCAGTGAAATAAAAGCAGAATGGAAGAAAGATTTTATAACGATACCAGAAAAGAAAGCCCTCCCAACTCAAATTGCTTTATAAATAAACTAAAAATCACAAATGTGTCTCATATAAACTTGAACTGTTAGAACAAGAACAATCAGTGATAACTATCTATTTACCTATCGATAGCTTTAAACTTAGTCTGCTTACCCATAACTTCCAATTCAGAGTATACTTAATTTAATCAAAAATTTAAATGACAAATATTGATTTTTTAATTGGAATAAAGTGCTTCAACATTATGCATAAAGTGCTGGTGAAGTGGCAATTTACCTTAAGAGCTTACCGACTGAAAAGCTCTCAAAATCTGAAATCACTAGAGAAAAGAAGGTCATTGGGGGGAAAAAAAGTTCAAAACAAGGGAGAGGGGGGGAAAAAACACCTTAACACTCTTAAACACCAACTATTCTATAAATCTTAAGCAGATGTTCAGTGTGGAAAGAAATCATTCCAGGAGAAACCACAGACTTTGCAAAAATTATTCTGTTAAGAGAACCAGTCCCTGAAAGAGCTAAATGTTTTTTTTTTTCCTGTTCATCATCTATAAATGAGGAATCTTCAAGGAGACTGGTGTTGCAATTACAACTAATCCTCCCCAAAAAATTAACTGTGTTGAAGGCTTTGTAATTTCCCTAGGTACAATTTAGCTGTCACTTACTTTAAAATTTACTCAAACATGCGTTCGGAACAGCACTAACTTCACATGTCAAGTGCTTTCCAGCCAATTGAGTCTAAACTGGAAGTCGGTGTTAAACAACTGAATGATTAGACAAGATAGCTCATTTCCCTGCTCTTTTGTTCAGAATAAAATGCCACATTTACATTATCAGGCTCAACAGGATTTTCTGACAGAGGGAGAAAAAACCCTACTGAACACTGTCCGTACTAAGCACATGAAGCCTGTCATTTACCAATCATCCTTCAAAAAAGCAATAGCCATGAATGTAACTTAATTACGACCCAATGATCCTTGACGAAAAATCATCTTATCACTGTCCTGTTCCCCTAGGGCAAATGAACCACTTTTGTCCTTTGGCACGGATGATGCTAAATTCTTAATTGCAATAATGGAGTAGAAGTGCCAAACCTCCTTAATTTCCTTTCAGCACATAAAGAGTTTTACTCTAGAAGGTAAGCATTCCATAAATAATAAAAGTATCCAGTACAAATGAAGATGCCAAAATTAAAGGGGAGTGTATATGACAGAATAACCACCATCCTAAAAAAGTGTATTTCCACTTCTGCAACACACTGAAGTGTTACAGTGTGTGAGTTTTAAAATGTACTGGCATAGGTTCATCTTACAGAAATTGTGACCTTTATGAAGAACTCAAGATTAACACAGCAAGAATTCTGGGAGGATTATATGCACAAAGTCCATGATTCACTTAAATGAAACGCATGTGGGTATATACAGCTTACAGCACAAATCAGCACAGAAAAATCCTTAATGGAAAGCAGAAATTAAAGTTTCTTTGATCATTTGCACTAAATAATCCAGTTAAACAGCTTCAAATATTTTTCATATGCAATGAAACCAAAATGGATCAGCTATACAAGAAGTGAATCTGAAACTGCATCATACAAATTCTTAGGCTTTTAAAACTAATGGCCAGATTTCATTAATTTTATTTCCTTTACTATAGCATAAAGACTAATCAAAAGCTCTTTTAACCTACTTTAAGACATGTTTCTTTCTTTCTTAATATGGAATCTTTCTGAATCCAGCATGATTTCAATTAAAAAAATATTTTTAAGTAGTTACAAAGGAAAATGTTTAATGTTCATGTGGACTACATGTAGACATGTGGCTTATAGAACCCCAATGTAAATGAAACACATGAAAATTTTGTTCAATTTAGCATGTTTCTTTTCTGTTTGGTACAAGCATTATTTTGATAATGCAAATCAGATTAAACAACTTCTTCAAAATTTTGCAAACCCATCATTATTTTGGATTTCCCTGAGCAAATGAATAAAACAAAATGTATTATTTTTCATAACAATAAGGATTTTATACACTATCCAGTAACAAACAGATACAATTAAATTTCTCCTGTATTTTTCCGATGCTGGAAAACTCAGTTCAAAATTAAAATCTACTGAATCTTAAAGATATTTATTCCAGAATTACAGTATGTAAGTCACAGCCTTCCTCACAGTCTGGCAATGATTTTCCAAAAAGGAAAGGATGTTTCTCTTAATTTTACCTCAAGTTTGAATAAAAGGCTCATATCCAAATGAGCTTAAACCTGCTGAGGCCAGTTACATGATATTACTGAAGACCAAACATATTTAATCAAGTCAAATATATGTAAACTTTTGGGGAGGCCAGTGTAGTTAATCCTAGTACTGCACCTGTCATGATTCTGAATAATTAGCTATCTTCCATCATTTGGGAAAAGACAACTGAAAACAAGTTTCAAAATCAATGTTTTCCTCCAACTTAGCCCCAACTAGGAGTGCTACTACTGTTCTCTGCAAAACATGAAATTTCCTTTATCTCCTTTATTTCTTCTTTCTGACTCTTAAAGAGTCGACAGAAAGTTTTTATCATGACAGATGAAACTGAAAGATCTTGTCAGGGAAAAAGCCTCTGCAAAGCACAGACAGCAAAAAAAACAAAACAAAAAAAAAGTTAGGCAAATAAAAATAGAAGGTAACAATTTCTCTTTATATTTGAAAGCAGTAAAAAAAAATCATAAAAGGTACTAATTTACATTTCTCTAGCCCAATTAGCAGGGACAGTCAAATTTAACTGAGACAAACAAATCTCTGTACTATTAAATCAGAAGAACAAAGTATGCTCCATGTTAACATCTGAATCCCATGCTTTTTCCATTTTCCTTTGGGGGAAGTTCTCCTTGGTTCATGAGCCCCATCTGCAGACCTTTCTGGGAAAACTTTTCATCTTCTGTCTCAACGGTATTTCTGTTTGTAAGATACTTCTCTACCATGGCCTCATTCTCATTGTTAATTATTTTATTTTTGCCCACTGATGGAGGAGGGTCTAATTCTTCTGGGCACTGGGCCCATTTCTTTCAAACCCCTATGCAGAGTTCCACATGCAATCTGCAGAGATGAGTCTTTTGAGATCATCAAAAAAATTTTTGGAGGAAGCATATTAATTACAGGATTTCTATATAAAGTTGGCTGTGAACACGAGAACTCAATAACACAGTAATTGTTTGAATCACTATTCTTTAAAAAGATGTAATGCTGAGATTGTGGAGGTTAAAGACTTGGCCAAATCAGCTAAGTTGATAAATGCTTTTTTGATTGGATGTCAAAGAAATTATTTCACAAAACATTTGTGTGTATATGTGTGTGCACATATATACATACATATAAACATAACATAGTTAGATGTTTTTTATTCCACACCTTCAATTCAATTAATTGTGCTCTTAGCAAATAAAGAAAAACTACCATAAATTTGGGAAGAATATGAGTACACTAAGATTTATCATTTACTTTTCTCCTGGCATTGATACAGCAACATCCAAACTAAATGAGAAAACCTCAATCACAAAATAAGCAGATTAGAAAACTGTGCTAAGTCATGGAAGGGAATGGCAAAGGGGTAAGATCTGAGAAATTTTTAAAAACAGAAAAGAAAAACAAATGCTAGAGGAAAAGAAGGTAATAAAGGATGCTTTATTATCTTACTAAAATGTTTCACTCTGTACTAGAATGTAGGTTGACTTTATGATTTACACTTGAAAAAAATACCTTAAATTGGGCACTAACAGGAACATTCCAAATACAGACATTTTCAACCTCAGTAAACCTCACCCTATTAACAAAATTCATCTTCTTGCCACAAGACACAGAGACATCTTCTACAATAACTTAGCAAAGCTCCAGTGACTCCTGTGTTGGTATATGCAGTGAGAACACTACACGGAAAAAAGGATCCCTCAAGAAGACACTGCCACATCACAACATGAACAACAGTGATGAAGCACAGCCAAAAGCCCCGGAGAATCCTTTCTTATAGTTATTATAATTAACACTTATAAGGCTCAAAACTGGGAAAACTAGATTTGGTTTCATGTAGTATCATATACCCACCAAAAAAAAAAACCCTAAAAAACCAACATAGATCATTCCACTGAGAAATAATCCATAGGACCACAGGGTGGTTGGCAGTTTTAAAGGTCACCTACACCATAGACATTCTCTTATTCTGTGGCAAATAAGGCTTCCACAGCATCACAGAAAATTTACAAAATATAATCCCTGTATGATTAGATTCATTATTTCAATGCCAACATTCAAAACAGAAAATTCAATTAACTTACTTTTCCAGATACAGGGTGACCAGTGGGGAACTTAAGGTGGTAGATGGTTTCGCTAACCCCAGGGTCACGATGGCTTCATGCAACTGTTTTACTGTTTCAGCTTCACCTCGTAAAGCTGCGCCATTTAGGATGTGGAAAAAGGACAAGACTGTTGCATCTTTGATAAGAACATCCTTCTCTTTCATCTCCTTTAGAATGTTAATAGCATCTACAATGAAGTAGCACAAAAGACCCTTAGGTAATTTCATGTAGGGAAAACAAACTGCTATTAAAACAGCATTTCAAGCCCAGCAGGAATGTAAATTCTAGTGTATAATGCCGATTTCAAGTTAATTACTACTTGCATTTCTAAACGAGACTACAATTATAAATCCACAATAGCATGGTTTTATCATTTCCCTGCAACTTTGACTACAAATTACAGATAGGGACTGTGTCCCCACTCTGCACCACATAACCCTGTGCGGTCTGCCCTATAGCTGTAAGATCCTCCTAAATGGATGCTTTTATCGTTCAGAGCTAACATCTGCTAAATCACACCATTAAAGATTTATCATTTACTTTTCTCCTGGCATTGATACAGCAACATCCAAACTAAATGCGAAAACCTCAATCACAAAATAAGCAGATTAGAAAACTGTGCTAAGTCATGGAAGGGAATGGCAAAGGGGTAAGATCTGAGAAATTTTTAAAAACAGAAAAGAAAAACAAATGCTAGAGGAAAAGAAGGTAATAAAGGATGCTTTATTATCTTACTAAAATGTTTCACTCTGTACTAGAATGTAGGTTGACTTTATGATTTACACTTGAAAAAAATACCTTAAATTGGGCACTAACAGGAACATTCCAAATACAGACATTTTCAACCTCAGTAAACCTCACCCTATTAACAAAATTCATCTTCTTGCCACAAGACACAGAGACATCTTCTACAATAACTTAGCAAAGCTCCAGTGACTCCTGTGTTGGTATATGCAGTGAGAACACTACACGGAAAAAAGGATCCCTCAAGAAGACACTGCCACATCACAACATGAACAACAGTGATGAAGCACAGCCAAAAGCCCCGGAGAATCCTTTCTTATAGTTATTATAATTAACACTTATAAGGCTCAAAACTGGGAAAACTAGATTTGGTTTCATGTAGTATCATATACCCACCAAAAAAAAAAACCCTAAAAAACCAACATAGATCATTCCACTGAGAAATAATCCATAGGACCACAGGGTGGTTGGCAGTTTTAAAGGTCACCTACACCATAGACATTCTCTTATTCTGTGGCAAATAAGGCTTCCACAGCATCACAGAAAATTTACAAAATATAATCCCTGTATGATTAGATTCATTATTTCAATGCCAACATTCAAAACAGAAAATTCAATTAACTTACTTTTCCAGATACAGGGTGACCAGTGGGGAACTTAAGGTGGTAGATGGTTTCGCTAACCCCAGGGTCACGATGGCTTCATGCAACTGTTTTACTGTTTCAGCTTCACCTCGTAAAGCTGCGCCATTTAGGATGTGGAAAAAGGACAAGACTGTTGCATCTTTGATAAGAACATCCTTCTCTTTCATCTCCTTTAGAATGTTAATAGCATCTACAATGAAGTAGCACAAAAGACCCTTAGGTAATTTCATGTAGGGAAAACAAACTGCTATTAAAACAGCATTTCAAGCCCAGCAGGAATGTAAATTCTAGTGTATAATGCCGATTTCAAGTTAATTACTACTTGCATTTCTAAACGAGACTACAATTATAAATCCACAATAGCATGGTTTTATCATTTCCCTGCAACTTTGACTACAAATTACAGATAGGGACTGTGTCCCCACTCTGCACCACATAACCCTGTGCGGTCTGCCCTATAGCTGTAAGATCCCCCTAAATGGATGCTTTTATCGTTCAGAGCTAACATCTGCTAAATCACACCATTGTTTCTTCAGCAGATGGCTTGTCAGGAGGCCAGATAATAAAGATGTGTTTACACTGTATATACAGCCAGACTAATGGTCTGATACCGATAGGGCCTGTTTGCTATGTCGATACTAATTAGCCAAGCAGAGCCAATGAAAGCTTTCCAAAAGACTGCATGTTAATACATTAGATTCATTAAGCTTCATTAGGAAGGCAGAAACAAACATTTTAGGATATGGAATAAGTGCATTTTTATAATGTTGTTATTAATTATTGCACAGACAAAATGTTTTGACCGCTTTATAAAAAGTGATTTTAAAAAGCAGGCTAATCTTCATAAAGGATTGTCTGTGTTAGAAAAATTTCCTAGGGAAAAATTCTGCGATCAAGTCAAATACTTTCTCCATACATTTTTCACTATAATGATTTAAAAACAAAAAAATCTTCTCTAGGAATAAAAAGAAGACAGGCAGTTGTTTTTTAAGTTTCAAAATAAAGCCTAATGAGAAAGTTAAGAAGTAAATAGTTAAGAATAAATGATTAAGTATAATTATATTAGGCTTAGCATTATCCCAACTGTAAGAAAGTTAGAGGATACACATCAACCATATAATCAGTTAGGCTCTCCCTGCAAACTTCTATGTGAAACCTTATTGAAGTATACATTTTGTTAATGTTATTAGAAGTGAAGACAAAGACACCTGCAAAATTCATATTCTTAAATAAAGGTTATATTTACAGGATTTATGTTCAGCCTTCCAGTGTTCTTAAGCAAAAACAAAGCCATTAGTGCAGGCATATAGGCAAATTGTGCCATAAGTCATGATCTTCAAACTCAACCCAAACAGCAATGCTAATAAAAACTAGCTGCAGAAATGCAAAAAGCACTGAGCTGTGCAAATGTAAATGACAAGCTTGCCAATCCATTAAAACTAATGGCCTACACTGTCCATGCAGCTCTGGTTGGATTCACATGCAAATTTGTATGCAAAGTGTTCAAGCACTTTGCAGGATGGACATGATATACCATTAATATCAATTCACATGTTATTCCAGTGGCAAGATACTTGCATCACACATTTCCTTTATGTGCTGATGCTTACCTTGGAGCTTGCCATGTTTTCCCAGTACTTTAACGAGTCTTACATACTTGCTGGTGTCAAGGACAGCAGAAGAATCTAAACGGTCACTAAAAATTAAAGCCATATTTATATAATGTTAGAAGTTGTTTAACTATTAATAGCAGTGCAGTTATCTACTTGATCACTTTTCCAAAAATCTCAGAATCTGAATTTTTATTAACACTGGCTTCTGCCTTTTAGTTCAGGTTTATTTTGGGGGCCATATACAAATCTACATGCAATTATATTCAAAGAAGTAAAAATGTAATACTACATGTATACTACATCTTTCCATCTGCAAATGATACAAATAAGGAACGTTTCTGTTTCATGGCACTTAAGGTGATTCTCACTTTGTTGCAAATACTGAAATACTCCCAAGAGACATTTTTATTTGGTAAATCTATCAGAGGGAAGCCAAGGATACCTGAGAAACGGATAGAATTCTGTTTACACTACAGTACAGAAAGGGGAATATTTTACAAGCCTTATATAATAGTTACATCACTGTTGTGATATGCAGTTGTATAATCAAGAGGAAAAAATCTTGGCTTCAAGGAACAGAATGTCTTATCACACTTAAACAAAGACTCCTTGCTGAAAACAAGCCATAATTAATCAAAGAGTATTACAGTATGAAATTTCAAAAGCACTCACAAAAGAGAATTTTTAAAATTTACATTATATCAGAGTGGTATTCACTCTACATGAGCCATCAAGGACTGTATAGCAGCATAAATGCTGATGATTTGTTTCAGTGCCAGGGTACTCACAATTCTCGTTTCAGGTTCAATGCATCTTCTGCATTATCATGTCGACAGCACAAATTTATTAAAGCTGCATAGCCACCAACAACCATATCTGATTCATATTTTGCCTTCAATTCAAGAGCTTTTTGCATGTTCTAAAATAAAGGAAGGAAATGAAAAAGAAGTAAGCAATTAATATAATAAGTGTAAAATTTCTAGTTTCCATGTTCAGAGTGTAAAAAAGTTAACACTACTTTTAAAATCAATGGATACACATTATTAACTTCATCTTGCTCCCTGATATTTTTAATCCAATTTCTAAAAAGCAGGAAATATATATATGAAGGAGTCAAAAAATTTGTTATCTGCGCTGCAAAACTGATCACTATGCTAAATTTGATGTTTTAGGTTTGGGTACTGTATTATGAAAAAAGACTTCCAGATTAAATATGTACCAAGTGAGTCCAATTTCCATGCACAGAAATATATATCACTGCCAAGTTCCTCACAGTCTGTAATGTGCAGGAAATATTTTAGAATTTAATAGTGCCATATTATAACCTTAAAGTCAGCTGTATTTTTTTCCCCTAAAAACACAGGCATATGACCAAATGACACTGAACTAGAAACTAAAAAACTCTAGTGATATACCCCAATTGCAGACACACACTAAAATGAACACAAAGTACAGCTGGACGCCCGCTGAAAAAAGGCAAGAGACCCTTTATCTCAGAAAGAGCTTTTTTCCAGCAGGAAAATGGAATTTCAATCCCTGCATTAACAACCTAGTAATATTTGACTTGCAAATGACTACCGCATGTATCAGTTGCTTGACAATCTAGATATGAGAGACCGGAGCCATGGCTTGAAAGGACATTTGGCATGTATGATAAACCTATCACGGCTGTTACTATCATTCACTTTGCAGATTATCGTAAACAAACTACGGCAACCCGAAAACATGCCATTCAAGGTGTAGCTGAAGTTAGTTAACCTCTCATTTAATTGCAATCTTCACAGACATGATGTATAATAATCAATTTAAAAATAATAAATTTCATATTGGGCTTTGCTTACTTTTATCTGTTAAGAATTTTTTACCTTAATAGCACATTTAAAGTATTTAAACAAACGTTACCTCTTCTGAACATAGCATTAATATGAGCTGCTTTAGGATATCACCTATAGGTTGATTTTCAGCTTTTAGGTTTTCAAGTTTAGACTCCAAATCAGATGATGAAGGCTGCGAAGTAGAAATGGGAAGAAAAAAGAAAAAAAGAAATTTACTACAAAGAAAATGCACCCTTTGTCACTCTTCTCTTTAAACTGCCCTTTCCTAAATGTCATAAATGCTATCAAGGATATTAATGTGGGGATCTGGGATAGACTCGAGGGGTTTATAAAGCTCCTGATATTATATGCAGATTTCTTAGATATAATTTCTGGTAAATGGCTTTTACTAACTTCTTAGAACTATGCTAGAGGCAAAAATGTTAGGAACCACTGGTTTTAAAAGGACATAATCTAGAACTCTCATTAAATGAGGTTATTACAGCATGTAGAATCTACTCAAAAAACATACTTACTTTTCTAGAGTCTGTCTTCTCTCTTTCAACCAATATATTAACATCCTAAAATCAGGATTTAAATTAGGATTAGAAAACATATGGAAAATATACTAGCAAATGTCAAAAGCAAATTTTGGAAGTCTCATTTCTTTTTATTTTTCCATTTCCCAAAATATTCCTGAAATTCTCTTCAGACTTTATAACCACTGTAAAAAACACTTTTAAATACATTCTTCAATATATAAACAGCATTCACCAGTAATCAATAAAAAGCCTTGTTTTAAAGGCTATCATTTAAATAAACTTTGGCCAAAAGCAATATATTTAAATAAAACTTTGACATGCCTCTATATATAAATTAAGCATTTTAAGAAGTTGATTATTATTTCACACACACCTTAATCAATTCAGGAACATGGTAGCTATCCAGCAGATTACGAATGCCTCTGTAGATATTTTCAGGAATTTTTACATTCTGTGCAAAGGGGAGGGAGGAGAAGAAAAAAAAAAACAAAACAAGTTTTAGACAACCAAACTGAAATTTGTCTAACAGAAATTATCTCGGACATAATTTAAGTCTCCAACTCATGTATGTCATTGAGAAGTGGTCTGGTTGTACTTAAAAGCAGCAATTTCAAATCTAATAGATACATGTCAGACAGGACAGGCATTATATAGCAAAAAATGAAATGGTACCATCTCCTTCAGCTGATGGAAGTATTGTCTCAAACGCTCCTCCTTGGCCTGTACCTCTGAGTCACTCATGCTGTCAATCAAGTTATAAAGAAAATAGCCAACAGCTTCTGTGGAAAAAAATAAGAGAAAGCATTCCACTAAAATTACTGAGACTGTCATGTTATCAAGATTAATTTATAAGAAATCATTTTGGTGTGAGATGTCACCCTGATGAGAGGCTCTGAAATGGCAACAATGATCACTGAGGCATAGAGATTATGTGGTTTGGGAGCACACATCTAACTGGTGAGTGAAAGGAATATTAATTATTTTCAGACCAAGTGACAGCTTTTCGGTACTGAATCTTATTTCAATCTATTTTTTTCTACCACTCTGTGACAGAAGTGGTCCTGCCCAAGGCCTTATCCCTTTCCTGTCCAAATCACAAATAGTGATAATAAATAAATGCCTTGTATATATTTCTATATAAATTTTTTGTGGGCAATATTTAGGGAAACATAAAATTAGAGGATTGGTAAATGTTGAGTATAGAAAGTTAAATAATTTTAATAAGATGTAATATTCCTGTGGAGAGCTGCCTATTAGCCAATGAAAAACCGAGATTAACAAAGATGTTTCGTAACAACAGTAATTTTCCTATGCATCCAAGCATAAAATGTATAGGGCCATGTGTTAATACACAGGATAGAAAAATACAAACTTTCAAGAAAGATACCATATGGTTTGTGTGTGTGTGTGTGTGTGTGTTTTAACAGAAAACCACATATGCTAGGCTTTATTACATGAAAACAAAAATCATTAAATGTCAAAATAATGTATTTTGGGTAATAAATAGTGGAAAAATCTACAAGACCTCTTTACTATTTTGTATGTCTAAATTATACCTACAAAACATTAAAATCACATAAACACTACAGATTACTGATTTTTAAGGCTATTTTGATGGATGCTATCAGAAGCATTTCCTCAATATCTGAAAAGAAAAACTCTCCCAACCCTGTCTTTAGAAAAACAATTATGGTAATACCAAACACCTCACAGATCTCAAAATGATGCGGTTATCAATGTAAAGATTTACAAACAAATGTTTTCAAATTTCACTTTCAAAAACAAAATGTTTACTGCTGTAATCCTTCTAGCCCATCATTACACAGAAGAATGGATTTGTGGATAAGTTACAATTATCGAAATTGAAACGCTACCCGTTGGTCCTGGAGGCTCCTGGCAATAACGTCCATCCTTGTACAACAATTCTGTTATCTGGTAAGACAGAAAATGCGTGCATTGCAGCAACAGAAGCAAACTAGAATAAACACAATCTGAAATTGAATTCTTGAAATAATAAAGCCTCTTCCCAGTAAGGTATTACTCTATGTCACAGTAATTCAACACCACCCCGACTTGCCAAGGAGATTGTTTCATTTTTAAATAACAGGTTAGTCTTTTAAAAACAAAAACAAAACAAACCCATGTTGAAGGAAAACTGCAGTATTTCATGATACATCACTAAGAAAACCTCTAACTTGTTCTGGTTATATATTGTTTTAAATAAATTGTTACTGTAGAAAACAGCTTACAGGAAGCATCAACCAATGTTATTTGCCACTGTATTGTTTTTGGTCTTGCTGAAATTCAACCAGTTTCCTCCTTTTAAATGAAGTTTTACAGCAGTAAGAAAGTAAAATATCCTGAAACACTAAATAATCTTTTTAAGTTTTTCAACATTTTGCCAGTCATTTTAATGGCATTAAAACAAAATGGGGGCTTTCCTGGTGACTCATAAGATAAAGAATCCGCCTGCTATGCAGAAGACCTGGGTTCAATCCCTGGGTCAGGAACATTCCCTGGAGAAAAGGGAATGGCAACTCACTCCAGGAATTCTTTCCTAGGGAATTCCATGGACAGAGGAGCCTGGCAGGCTGCAGTCACAGGGTCACAAAGAGTCGGACAGGGCTGAGCAACTAACGCTTACTTACTTAAAACAAAAGGGGGTCAAAAGTTGTAATATGTTTGTTCTCATTGATTCTTATCAACTGAATACACAGAAATTAAAAGACTTACTCAACATTAACTCTACCCACAAAATTTCAATTAAAAAAATCCAAACGTATTTGATGACAAAAACCTATGATACTGACATGTATTGAACACAGTATTTAGACTATATATCAACAGGCTGGAGATAGTAAGAAAGGAAGCATAGGTTTCTGAAGTGATATGAGCTACAAATTCTCAATTACTTCATGTGTATACTACGATTGAACTTATTTGCTCTTTAGATAGTGTCTGCTCGGTTGCTAAGTCGTGTCCGACTTTTTGTGACCCCATGGACTGTAGCCACCAAGCTCCTCTGTCCAGGGGATTCTCTAGGCAAGAATACTGGAGTGGGTTGCCACTTCTTTCTTCAAGATAGTGTCTGGCCACAGCATAAGTATTAACAACTCAAACTACAATTACTTCTTTAACTATGTATTTTCTAATATGAAAATTAGGTAAACCTGATCATACCCTACTTCATTCAACAATGAAAGCATGATGTGGTCATAGCAATCCAAAGGATAGTTAAGGCAGAAACTATTAAAAAGCAAAGCAAAACAATCCTATCTACAATTTTTTTTTAACCAACCCAGATGTGTACAAGATAGACATTAAATTCTACCAGAAGTTGTAACCATACATTAGACATATGACAGCCACATTTAAACCTAATTTTGAACAAAGACACATTTAATAAGCCAATGAAAAAGTCTTTATAGCCAAAAACAATTACTTATAAATAGCTTAACCTATTATAACTGACTTACATAGCATGAATGGCAGTTTAATACTAAAAACAGAACTGAATGAAAATAAGATTTTAAGAAATATTTAAAATGGGAATTCCCATCAATAATGTGCATTCTGATAGTGTCGTTTATTCGTCAAGTCATGTCTGACTCTTTTGAGACCCCATGGACCTTAGCCCAACCAGAATCCTCTGTCCATGGGATTTTCCAGGGAAGAAAAATGGAGTGGGTTGCCATTTCCTTCTCCAGGGGATCTTCCCAACCCAGGGATCAAACTTACACCTCCTGCATTACAGGCAGATATCTTGTAATTCAACATAAGGATTGTTGTACTTCCTGCATAAAAGCAGTTAATTTCTTAAAAAGACAGCAGTTTAAAAACTGATCTGTTTATCATTCATATATAGATATACATACAGATACACTTGATGCTTCCTATGTGGCGCTACCGGTAAAGAACACACCTGCCAATGTAGGAGACGTAAGAGATACGGGTTTGATCCCTGCGCCAGGAAGATCCCTTGGAGGAGGGCATGGCAACCCACTCCAGTATTCTTGCCTGGAGAATCTCTTGGACAGAGGAGCCTAGCAGGCTACAGTCCACAGGGTCGCAAAGAGTCAGATACGACCGAAGAAACTTAGCACATATAGACAGATACACTTACACAAATATGTATAACATATATAACATGCATATATTTTTAAAAATAATTATTAAATACATATGATCACTGCCATAATGTTAACAGTTGTTTTTTAGAAAAGTTGAAAACCTAAGAATTTAGGACTAACTCAAAGTCACTTCAACAATAAATTTCATGATCCAGGAAGGCAGTTTTAAAACTAAAAATACCAATTCAAGATTCTAAATTCATTAACTTACAGTGATGCATGATAAATGTATGAAGCTATTATAACTTGCTTTTTATCTATCACACAATGATTTGCAATATTAGGAATACTTACCTTGCTCCAAAGATTTATATTCATTGACCTGCAGGGGGCAGCAAAGGATTAAAAATAAACCCAGAGGTTTAAAAAACATTAAAATACATTAGCAATCATTATATGCAATACATACAGATCAAAGCCTTAAAAAAAAAAAAAAGTTTCCAAAATCAAAGTTAATTTTCAGGGCAAGATAATTTAGAAAGATTGATTCACTTATTTTGAACCCTCAAAATAAAGAGTGCTTTGGACACGAAGCACTAAGAACCATCTCTAAACCGTGGGGTCCCAGTTTGATGGAGCAGGGTATCTGCAAGGTCTCAAAGGATCTGCCTGAGACTGCTTATTACTTTTAATGGTAAAGACAGTAACTACACAGTGGAGAAACTGAACCAGTATCTTCACTGAGTGATCAAACTTAACATCACTAACAAGGTGCTGACAGACACATTTTAGATTTAATTCCCTGAGAAAAACAGAACAGCATTCCTGTGGTATTCCAGTCAGAAACGTAATATGAAGTTACACATGAGGAACATTCTAGAAAATAACTGGCCAAATCTGTTAATGTCATAAAAGACAAAGGCTGAAGAACTGTTCCAGATTAGAGAAAATTAAAGAGAAAAGATGACTAACATCTATTCCTTGACTGAATTCACTAAGTCGCTCAGTTGTATCCGACTCTTTGCAACCCCATGGACTGTAGCTTATCACACTCCTCCGTCCATGGAATTTTCCAGGCAAGAGTACTGGAGTGGGTTGCCATTTCCTCCTCCAGGGAAATCTTCCCAACCCAAGGGATTGAACCTGGGTCTCCCGCATTGCAGACAAATGCTTTACCATCTGAGCCACCAGGGGTTCTGTATAGGAGGGAGGAAAATATGGGCTCCTCCAAAAAAAGTGAAAATACTTGACAGAACTGGTATATGAGCTCTATTAGATAAAAATATTCCATCAACGTTAAACATCCTGAGTTTGTCAACTGTGATGTGATTGTATAAGGGAATATTCTTGTTCTGTGGAATTGTGTGTATCTGTATGTGCTTATACATGTGAGTGACTCTCTGTGACCCCATGGACCGTAGCCCACCAGGCTCCTCTGTCCATGGGATTCTCCAGGCAAGAATACTGGAGTGGGTTGCCATTTCCTTCTCCAGGGGATCTTCCCGACCCAGAGATTGAACCCGGGTCTCTTCCATCTCCTGCACTGGCAGGTGGATTCTTTACCACTGAACCACCTGGTTGTGTAAGGGAATATCCTTGTTCTATGGAATTATATACTGACATATTTAAAGACAAAGCATCATAACATATGCAACCTAAGCCCAAATAGCTCCAAAAAATTAACATTTTGTGTGTGTGTGTGTGTGTACGCGCGTGTGTGTAAGTAATCGGGAAGTATAATGATAATTTCACAAAATGCTAAAAGTTAATAAATGGGGCATGTAAAAGATCTCTGCACTACTCTTATAATTTTCTATAAATCTGAAATTATTTCAGGAAAGTAAATAGAACAGCTCACTCAAATTGTGACTGTTTAAAGGAAAAATTATTTATAAAACTGGGTAACCAATGAACACTAGGTCTTAGGCTATTTGTAAGCTTTGTAAACTTAATGTCTATAAGCTTTGTATATTTAATTCAAACATGGAATCTACTTTCAGAAGATTACTTATGTGTTTTAATGATAATATTACAATGCAAATATAATGTGTATATTTACTATAATTATGTATATTATACTTACATTGTAAAAATACAAACAAAACTTACAGACCTCTTAAAATCGGCACCCACAAAAATTCACAGGCCTCTTTAAACTTGAGATTGAGCAGTTTAGAGTGAACTGTTTTGGTACAGTGAGTTAATAAGGCTCTTGTTTTTACTTTAAAAACATTCCATATGAACTAATGACACTCGACAACTAGGATGGATCTGGGGGCACTGCACTGACTGGAAAAAGGCCAATCTCAATATATGATTTATGTAACTTTTTCTCCATTTATGTAACCTTTGCAAACTAAAATTATAAAAACTGAGAACAAATCAGTGGTTGTCACAGATTAAGGATGGTGAATGGAAGCTAAAGAGGTAATGGCACGGAGGTGGAGAATTTGTAGTGATGGCATAGTTCTGTATCTTCACTGCAGTAACGGTTACTCAAGTCCACGTGTGTGATAAAACTGTCAGAACTACACACATACAATGTACGAATGTGAAATGTCCAGGTTTGGTAATGCACTGTAGTTATGTAAGACGCAACCACCGGGGGGGAGTGGGTACAGTGCATATAGGCCGTTTGTGTCTTATCCTTGCAACTTTCTGTGACTCTAAAATTATTTCAAAACAAAAAATAAAACGTGTTCCATACCCTGCTAGAATCCTCTGCCTTGTGATAATATCATTCCTCCTACTAAAATACATTGAGAAAAAGTTTTTAAAAAGATGAACCTGTATTTGTTAAGTGGAGAAAAATGTTTACAAAGCCCTGCATTGTAGACATATTCTTTTTCATTATAGTTTATCACAGGATACTGAATATAGTGCTATAAGGTAGGATCTTACTGTTTATACAGTAGTTTACAATCTGCTACTCCCAAACTCCTAATTTATTCCTCCCCCCACCCTTTGGTAAATCTTAACACCCTTATGATAGAAAGCGAAGAACTAAAGAGCCTATTGATGAAAGTGAAAGTGGAGAGTGAAAAAGTTGGCTTAAAGCTCAACATTCAGAAAACTAAGATCATGGCACCTGGTCCCATCACTTCATGGGAAACAGATGGGAAAACAGTGGAAACAGTGGCAGACTTTATTTTGGGGGGCTCCAAAAATCACTGCAGATGGTGACTGCAGCTATGAAATTAAAAGACGCTTGCTCCTTGGGAGAAAAGTTATGACCAACCTAGATAGCATATTAAAAAGCAGAGACATTACTTTGCCAACAAAGGTCTGTCTAGTCAAGGCTATGGTTTTTCCAGCAGTCATATACAGATGTGAGAGTTGGCCTATAAAGAAAGCTGAGTGCCGAAGAATTGATGCTTTTGAACTGTGGTGTTGGAAAAGACTCTTCAGAGTCCCGTGGACTGCAAGGAGATCCAACCAGTCCATCCTAAAGGAGATCAGTCCTGGGTATTCATTGGAAGGACTGATGTTGAAGCTGAAACTCCAACACTTTGGTCACCTGATGCCAAGAGCTGACTCATTTGAAAAGACCCTGATGCTGGGAAAGACTGAGGGCAAGAGGAGAAGAGGACGACAGAGGTTGCGATGGTTGGATGGCATCACCAACTCAATGGACATGGGTTTCGGTGGACTCCTGGAGTTGGTGATGGACAGGGAGGCCTGGAGTGCTGCGGTTCATGGGGTCGCAAAGAGTCGGACACAACTGAAGGACTGAAGTCTGTTTCTGTTTTGTAAATAAGTTCATTTGTAACGTATTTTAGATTCCGCATATAAGTAATATTGTCTTTCTAACTCACTTCGCATACATAGCCTGGTAATCTCTAGGTCTCCCCATGTTGCTGCAAACGGCTCGGTTTCATCCTTCTTTATGGCTGAGTCACATTCACGCGTGTGTGTGTGCACACTACGTCCTTTTTATCCATTCGGAGACAGCATCTTCTCCTCTACACGCTCGCAAGCATCAAGACTAGTGTGCAATTGCTTTCTTACTTTCTGGTCTGTAACTAATCAACAAGTTGAAGGCAAGAAGAGTCCTGTTCATCCTTGAATTACCTAGTATCTCTCAGTCTAGACCTAAGCACACACTAGAAAAGATGTCCTGAGTACTCACAAACTGTAGTTCATGAAGTATTTTCCTTCTCCTGGTGAAAACAGCATGAGTGGGAGCCTCACTGGCTGACTGAAAGGAGGAACTTAACATCTGGCACGTAACTTGGCTGATTTCAATTGGAGGATCCCAGGGATAGCGGAGCCTGGTGGGCTGCTGTCTACGACTGGAGCGACTTAGCAGCAGCAGCAGTGTCAGAAACTTGATTTTTTTTTTAACATGTGAAAGGCCCCACTGTTCAGTGGTGCAGAGTCCCACTTCTCAAGCTCAAACTGTTGCCACTGAGTCAGAAAATCTCTCCTTATATCACAAAACTCTATCTATGGTCTACGAAGCCTTAAATGCCAAGGCAATTCTTAAAAAAAAAAAAACTTGTCTTAATTGGAGGATAATTACAATATTCTGGTGGTTTTTGCCATACATCAACATTTTTGTATCCATTCAGCCATCTTTTGGTTGGGGCATTCAACCCATTTACATTTAAGGCAATTATTGATAAATATGATTCCCATTGTCATTTACATTTTTGTTTTGGGTTCAAGTTTATAAATCTTTTCTGTGTTTCCTGCCTAGAGAAGATCCTTTAGCATTTGTTGGAGACCTGGTTTGGTGGTGCTGAATTCTCTCAGCTTTTGCTTGTCTATAAAGCTTTTGATTTCTCCTTCATATTTGAATGAGATTCTTGCTGGAATAGTAATCTGGGTTGTATGTTTTGCTCTTTCATCACTTTAAGTATGTCCTGCCATTCCCTTCTGGCCTGAAGAGTTTCTATTGAAATGATCTTTCAATATCCTTATGGGGATCCCCTTGTGTGTTATTTGTTGATTTTCCCTTGCTGCTTTTAATGTTTGCTCTTTGTGTTTGATCTTCATTAATTTGATTAATACGTGTCTTGAGGTGTTTACCCTTGAGTGTATCCTATTTGGGACTCTTTGGGTTTCTTGGACTTGGGTGGTTATTTCCTTCCCCATTTCAAGGAAGTTTTCAACTATTATCTCAAAATTTTTCTCATGCCCTTATTTTTGTTTTCTTCTTCTGATACTCTTATGATTCTAATGTTGGGGCATTTAACATTGTCCCAGAGGTCTCTGAGCTTGTCCTCATTTCTTTTAATTCTTTTTTCTATTCTGCTTCATTTATTTCCACCATTCTGTCTTCTACCTCACTCGTCCTATCTTCTGCCTCAGCTATTTTACTATTGGTTCCCTCCAGAGTGCTTTTTATCTCAGTTATTGCATTATTCATTATTGATTGCCTGCTTTTTATTTCTTCTAGGTCCTTGTTAAACTTTTCTTGCATCTGTTCAATCCTTGTCTGTAATCTATTTACCTATAACTCCATTTTGTTTTCAAGATTTTGGATCATTTTTCTTATCGTTATTCTGAAATCTTTCTCAGGTAGGCTCCCTATCTCCTCCTCTTTGGTTTGGTTTGGTGGGCATTTGTCATGTCCCTTTGCCTGCTGAATATTTCTCTGCCTTTTCATTTTGTTTAGGTTGCTGTGTTTGGGGTGGCCTTTCTGTATGATGGAAGTTTGTGATTGCTCTTTATTGTGGAGTTGGCTCCCTGTGGGTGGGTTTGGACTAGTGATTTGTTAACATTTCCTGGTTATGGGAGCTTGTGTCAGTGTTTTGGTGGGTGGAGGTGGAATATCTTCTTTTTGGAGTGCAATGAAATCCAGTAGTGAGTTTTGAGGTGTCTATGGGTTTGGCAAGCCTTTGGGCAGCCTGTATTTTAATGCTCAGTGCTGTGTTCCTGTGTTGCTGGAGAATTAGCATGGTATGTCTTGCTCTGGAACTTGTTGGCTCTTGAGTGGAGCTTGGTTTCAGTGTAGGTATGGAGGCTTTTGGATGAGCTCTTGTTGATTAAGTTTCCCTGGAGTCAGGAGTTTTCTGGTATTCTCAAGTTTTGGATTTAAGCCTCCTGTTTCTGGATTTTAGTCTTATTCTTACAGTAGCCTCAAGACTTTTCCATCCATATAGCACAGATGATAAAATATATCGGTTAATGGTGAAAAAATTCTCCACAGTGCAGAACACTGAGAGAGGTTCACAGAGTCATATGGAGGAGAGAAGAGGGAAGAGGGAAATAGAGGTGGCCAGGAGGAAAAGAGGGGGAATCAAAAGGGCATAGACCAGTCTAGCCAGTAATCAGTTCCCTAAGTTTTCTCCACAGCCTGGAACACCCAGAAAGATTCACAGAGTTAAGTAAAGAAGAGAAGGGGGAGGGAGGGGATAGAGGTGACCTGGAGGAGAAAAGGAAGAGTCAAACTGGAGCAGAGCAATCAAGCCAATAATCACATCCCTAAGAGAAAAATGGATACTGATAATTAGATTTTTAAAGGTACAAAATTGAGAACAAATACCAAAAAGCAAAGATTAAAAATCTACAGTAGACGTTAGATTCTCAAAAATATAATATTAAAAATACAAAACAAAATCACTATATATATATATGAAATTCACCTTAAAGATGGGGTCTTTTTTTGCAAGGTAACAGGTTGCTGCTGCTGCTAAGTCACTTCAGTCGTGTCCGACTCTGTGTGACCCCATAGACGGCAGCCCACCAGGCTCCCCCATCCCTGGGATTCTCCAGGCAAGAATACTGGAGTGGGTTGCCATTTCCTTCTCCAATGCATGAAAGAGAAAAGTGAAAGTGAAGTCGCTCAGTCTGTCCGACTGTTAGCGACCCCATG